>JAZGTI010001561.1:0-43285 GCA_036877585.1 Botia kubotai
AAGAATGTACCTGCTCGGTATCCATTCAGAAAGGAAAGACCAGATACAATTAGGATGCTAATAAGGCTGTAGTAATTGGTCTAATTAGCAAAACTGATCGTGCGATGCTTTGTAGGAATGAAGGAGCTGTAGTAATGCGTTCTTGATTAAAGACTTTAATGAATCTTGCCTTTCTACACCTCGCCACCTTGAAAGTAAAGTTTTGTTTTGTGTTCTGTGGGTCCAATACTCTGACAGTACGATGATGCCAATGACCCCAGAGGTCAGATTAGTTATAAATCAGGAGGGTTAGCCGACACTGTGAGGTCCAGTCAGCTATGTTGATTGAGTAAGTATGATGTGTATTAGTGATGTCTGTTTGGGGCAGTTAGAATCAGTGTTGTGCATTCACGGGTTCTGAAGAGATGCAGTATAAATTATGTTTATATACAGGGACATTTTACAGTACTGTACCGCATATACAAACACTTTTTTGCTTCTTCTGTGACCCAGAATGGATTTACAGATCACCCTTTAAAAATGATGGTTTTAGCTACAGATTATTTCATTTTCATTTATTAAGGGTATTAATTTTAATGCCTTTATTTATACACTCCAAAAATGCTGGGTCATTTTCAACCTGGGTCATGTTTGGAGTGTAGGTGATAATTTAAGCAGTGTCAATGAAATACTGCAAATGATGGTCTATGAAGATTTGCTTGTGACTCACAATACAAATAATATTGTAAGCTGAACAGCGGAAAACCACAGACAAAACCGCAAACTAAGAATAGACACCAGACAGATAGCCGTAGAATGCTGCTGGGCTGGAATAAATGGTCTGAGTGCTGCAGGCACAATGCGTCTAATGCAAGATGCAATATCTAAGATGCAGCTCTCGTGAATGCAATAACTGACCTACAGACATAAAACATTTTCTGTGTCTTTATACATATATCTTTTTATAAATTAACTTGATGTAAGTTTTTTAATTGAACTTTTTATGTACTTCTCGCTTCTGGTCTTTATAATTATAGTATATTTTAGATAAGCAACCTTGAGGAGTGCATACGATAATTTTTTTGCGCCTGATCAATGGCAATACAGCAATTAAAAGCAGATTAAAATGAAGTCTCTTCACATCCTGATAGCAATTAAAAGTGGTAAAAAAGTGGTCTAAATATATTTATATATATCTTCTGTGGAAGGCGAAGGACCATAACATGTTTGTCCAATCATTGCATTCGGTCTGAATCCAATGATAGGATGTCCTACTTGCCTGTCAAACCATGTGTGTGTTCATATGGTGGAGGAGGCGTGGCTTTGGAGACGCTCTGAAGGGAGGGCGGGATCTTATGCTTTCAAAGCTAGCTTGCTATTGCTAGCCTCTCTGAAATTGCCTACCCTACATTTAACATTGACATTTACCTGATTGATTTGATTATATTCCAGCTTAGTTCTTAACCCAGAGCTATCATCCTTTCTGAGCAACAGCCAGTAAAGAGGGACTACCTGTGGGCATATGATTCAGATAAATGGCTGCACTAATTTCATAATCGGTTTTCTCATAAAGTAATTTAGTAATGGGCCATCTGGAATGTCTGTTTCGGTCAATTTGTAAGTCTAATTTGAACGGAGAGCCTGATAAAAATTAGAGCTAAACAGAAGCTATGGGCTGGCCAACATGATTAACTTTTACCCAGCTAAGATGGGACGTTCTGTGAAAAGTTCTCTCAAAGTTATCAAAAATGCTCTTGCAGTTAACATTAGTAGAACATTTTGATGTTATTTATCATATTTCAAAAAGTAAATCATGAAACGTTACGGAATAAAAAAATTCAATAACGTTCCTATAGCCAAACAATAACATTAATACAATGTCTAAAAAAATTGGACATTTTAATTGTTCCTAGAACTTTCAAAATAACATTTGTTAATGTTGTTGTTACTTGTTGGAAATGTTAGGGAAATGTTATTACAATCTGAAATTATTAGCTGGGTAGCTAGCATTAACTGGGACCAGATATAGTCCAAAACTGGCTTCACAATTTGATATTTTGTTCAGGTAGGACAGACACACGCTTTGATTTTTGTGATGATGACTGTTTATTTTTCGAGGTGTCCTTAGATAAGAAGTCTTAGGATTGGTCTTCTTGGGAGACATCAGGAGAGTGTCTTCTTGAGGCGTCTGCTGTGAATACATTAACATTCACAAAGTGTGTCCCCTGGTCCTCAGTCTGACCACCACTGCTTTATGAACAGGCATCTCATCTGTTCGGGGTGCCACGCAAAAGGCCAAACCCTTGCTGGGTCTTGGTTGCCTCGGCCTGCTTCAGGATCTTAAAATAGCTTGTACAGGAATATAAGTGGAGACATTGCTAAACATTGCTGTGTGTTGCAGTGGTCTAAAGATCATCGCTGGTCACTGATAGGTTGAAATTCAAATGACCTCAATGGGAAATCCATATCAACATTATGTTCTTGTGCAAGACACTTGGGTAAACGTTCAGTAAACGTTGAATAAACAGTAGTATACGTAAGTAAATGCACCTTATTCCAAATATACCATCTTTTGTTTTTGTAAGTCATCTCTAATGACTTGCACTGAAGCCAACACGGCCACGCGAACTATTATATAATGTTATTCTATAGCCAAAAAGCTATTTAAGTATCTAAATTTGGCATTCAGGTCAACCTCCATTCAGGTATATAATAAAACACCAATCAAGGTGCTTTTAATTAAAGTGTGCACTCAATAACTTGGCAGTAATAACAATATAGTTCTTTTGAACCTTTCTCAAAACAATACCTAATACATAAACATGACTATGCTAAGATAACCGGAAATATAGCAAAGAGTTTCTTCTCCAACCCTTTGGCAATTTTTTGGCCTCCAGTAAAAAAAAAAAGTGTAGATTTTAAATAAGCTCCTGACAGACTCCTAATGTTGTTTTGAAATGCGATGAGAGCAGAGAAAGATCTATGAGAAATGTATATACGCAGAGAGACAGATTATTTGATGGACTCTGCTGCTCAATCCAGACAGTAATACCAGCCCTGCGATCACTCTCCAAATGATTCTGTCTGTCCACCGAAAGCACTGCGGTTTGTGACCTCAGCGGCAGAGAAAGACTAGTTAATTAAAACAGGCTCTACGCCTGTCACCACAGACCCAATACACGGATCTCAGAGAGTGATTTAATCACATATAATGATAAAGCAGAATTTAATTCTCATTTATCTCCCAGGACAACAAACGCCAAATCAATTCCCAGATGCTTTTACCCCTTTTCTTATTTCACCTTCACTCAATGAAGGAAATTAGCAAGTTTGCGGTCGGTTTCTCTGTGCACTCACTCAATGATTTTGTTCTGTTGTGTGTAATTTGTTTTTCACAGATAAACAAACACATTACGTGCTTCTGCATTTGTTCACATTGACTGTGATGAGTAAATATGTAGTATTATAGCCCATAGGAGCGGTTTGTTGCTCAACTGTCGCACGACACTTACTCCCAGTTGTCAGTTTGCATTCCATTAAATCTCACTGCTAATAGTTTAAGGCTGTAAGAACGTTTCTCTAACATTTCCGTTAAGTAACAAAAATGTTAAAGATGTTATTTTGAAAGTTTTAGGAACATTCAAAATGTCCAGTTTTTTAGATGTTGTGTTAATGTTTTAATTTTGTAACATTTTTAAAACATTCCCCTAACAACTTAAGAATACAATTTTTAAAATATGACATATAATTTAAAAAAATGTTCTACTAACATTACTGCAGGAACATTTTCTGATAATTTTGAGAGAACGTTCTGAGAAGAGATATTAAGATATTAAAGGGAACCCTGTGGCACTTTAATAATTCTATAATTCATTATAATTCTATAATCCATAAATGATTTTGCGATGAACAACATTCTTGAAGCTAAAGCACACAGCAAACATCTGTAGGTCATAAATCAAATTTTAATAATCAAAGGGTTGAGAGCGGTTACAGTATATGTGAAGGCTGCACACGCGAGTAAGATTTGAAAAATGTACCCTCAACATATCAGACAGTATGGTGTGAGAGGGGGAAAAATACAATTACCATTTTCCCGCAATTCCAGACGAAATGACTGCTTCCAGCAAATCTCTGCTCCTATGAGAATCTCTGGCACACCTTGTGCCATTTTTAGACAGAGAGATGGTATCTCTTACATCCAGGGCGTATGCTGGCGGTTCTGTCTGCTGATGTCTTCTCACATGACCAAACTCTTATTTGAACTTAAACATCTAGCTGTCCGTCTTAATCCATGAAAAGAGTGATGGCAGAGACCTCGTTGTCATCGAAGTAAAATCCATTTAGATTCACATGTGGAAACTTCAGATTACTGAAATAATGGCGCTGTTTTTTATTTGTAAAGTGATTTATGGATATCAGACTACAAATCCTGCATCAGTATCAACAAATCACTAAAACGTCTCAGCGCAAACGTCTAAATATAAGATGAAATATTAGATAATATAAGGTTTACATATACAATAGTATAAGGTTCCTTTCTACTAATATGTATCATCATTATTGTAATATCATAATGATTGCGATATGAAGCGTAACAATGGTCTTTAAGGAATAATACTTTGCAGGCTTTGATGCAGTCACATTTTTTTTGGGATACACCGAAAATAGAGCATCATGGTTACCGCAGTAGCTCAGTTTTCTATCATTTTCCAGTTTTGAGGGAGAGTATGGGAGAGAGAGAGAGAGAGAGAGAGAGAGCAAGCAAATCCACATGTATTGACTTATGCGTCAGTCACCGTGTCTCCATAATAAATAACTGATGGATTATGATGGGTTCTTAAGTGGCATGTCTCTGCAGGCCGAAGGGAACTGAATTTTGAGCTTGGCATATTGCAGTCCAGCTTTCCTCATCAATTAATGTGCTGTAATAAATCGCTGATGCGGTTCCCAAAAAGCATGTGCTCCAGAACCATACGTCCCCACATTATATTGCCTGCTGCGTCAGGGCACACAGATTATGAGGGTCACATATCTTATTCCGCCTTTGGCGTGATGTTCGACTTGATTTTCATAGAAGCTGCTTTCCAGCCAGTTTAAGTGGCCGATGTGATTAATATAACAGCCACTATGAAAATAACATGCGCTTGTTTCCTCGCCGAAGTTCAGTAACAGATCTAAGATGAGGCCAGATTGCTGCATTTTGCTTTGATTTATGAATCGCTCTTTTAAAAACGACTCGTGTGGTGCCAGCTTAACACAGAAATATCAAATGACTGTACCACTGGCTACATACTGCTGGGCATTTACACATATCATGTATCATCTCATCTCATTAAAAGAACATGATGAACAATGCAATGCAAAAACTATTTGATTAAACCGTCATATGACAATTGATTTACCCATAAATCATAACAGCACAATAAATCTCTCTTTACAGTAGAATACAGTAGTCTGTTTTGCCTACAAAGTGTACTACGTCTATTTTATGGGGACTTTGCGTATTAAAATCTTAAAGCAACAAGAAAAAGTGTTTTAAAAGTGATTTTGTGGTTTTATCGGTTCAGTCAACCGTTTATTCAATAACCTACTATAAACCTAGTATACCTAATTAGTTTTATACATCTCACACATATTATTTGCGATAATACCATTAACATGTCTGACATTTGTTCTGTGTTTAAATATTATTCTTTTTTTTATATGTAAAGCTACTTTGAAGCAATGTAACATTGTAAAAATTGCTATATAAATAAAATTGAATTGAAATCCGGAGAGGAATTTATCAAACCCTCAAAAAGCTTCTTAAAATGTTCAAAAGAGACACGGTATTAGTTTAATAGCTCCGGTTTTACAGCAGTAACCGAACATGTAACCTTTATTTATTGTAAGGGATGGAAACTCGGCGTTCTTTAAGACCACGCGTACACTCGGCCGCCGGTGGGACTGTAGATTAGATTGGATGGCTCAGTTTTAGTGTAAAGATGCGGCTGTGCAGACGGGCTGGACGGAGGGATGCGCGCAGCTGCGACACCTGCGCCGTCGACGGGTGAAGGAACACGACGCCCACCGAACCGACCGAATTACAGACCGCACGACATGAAGGCGCCGACGGTACGGCATTTCAATCCTGTTACGTTGTGTAAAGTAACTTTAACTATCCGTTCAAACCTCCGGCTGTGGTAATACATTAAGTCTGGGATCTCTTTTAAACTTTGTTCATCTTTCTCTCGTAAAAAGTTGCTATAGAACTGTTGTATTTCTATATATATTTATATCTATGTAATTGTTTGTTTGTTTTTCAGTCATTTCAACGCCGACTAAACAGTTTGCGAAACAGTAACCCACACATAAATAGTAAACAAAACGTGCTCACATACATTTACAGAAAGTAACGTGTCGGCAAGCGAAATGAGAAACACAATAATGAACGATTATCTAACGATTATTTAAGTGCGAGATTTTACACTGAGAAAAGCTTAACAGGGAAGGAAAGGAGCGGTACTTGGAAAAAGTCCAAGTGCAAGTCCAAAAATGAAACTAACGGGCTCGATTCGTTTAATTATAAAGAGTTTAATTATTATTAAACTGTATAGTAGTTTAATAATAATTATTAATTTTAATAAGTTTAATTATTATTATCTGTATAGTAATACATAAATGTTACGTCTAACGCTTTTGCGTTGTAATAACACTGGGCGCGTAGGTTCAATAATACTTACGCGTTCAGTGTATTAATTTTTAGTATTAATTTTCAAAATAATAATTCGTCAATGCCTTGTTAAGATCTTATTTTGTTCATGTGAAACCCGTTTACTGTCATGTCTTTGAATTAAAAGCTGCACTATGTAACTTTTTAAGAAAACACAAAAATCACCTTTTGAGCAAATACATAACAAATCGTTGTTTGAAACGATCTCCCTTTCTTACCCTGATTCGCAACGATAAGCTTATAATAATGATTTACAATTTGAGCTGTTTGGATTCATTTGACTTTAAAACGTTAAGGAAACGCATGTGAAGTAACCTGCACTTCCATGTTTCAAACACAGGTGGCGACAGAGAGGCAAACGTTAAAACTAATTTATTAGCTTTAAACTTTAAACTAGTTTATTTGAATTTACGCCTTTTCATTTTAAGTTACATTACTTTCTTATTCATTTCTTAATTTCTTCAAAGCCCTTCCTCTGGTTTCAGTGTCATAGGCTCGTATTGATTGGCGTTGTGACCGTGTGTATGAGCTTCGCGTTGCTGTACAACAGCAGTTCTACCAACATACCAGAAAATCAGATGGAATCAGATGGACATCAGATGGAAGATCTGAGACAGCAAGCATCCTATGTAGACGGTTACAGCAGCGTCATTGACAATAAGGTGACACTTTCAAATGTCTGTGAATCAATGCAATTAAGTTCATCTCTTAAAGTGTCAGCTAGCAATTTAGTAACTCATTTAGATCGTAATCTTTTCACGGTTGTGTTTTATTGTAAAACCTCATTTATGGTTTTAAATACATTTAGCTTTGAGATCTTAGTAAACAAATCAACGTTCCTCTGTGAGATTGTTGTGCGGTTTGCTTGGACAAGTTACGATTAATGAGTTTTCAGTTATTAAAACGTGGAAAGCCATTTTAAGGCGGCTTAACCGAGTAAGTACATAAACACAAATGTGCTTTTTGAAGCATTTATGCATTTTTTTGTATGCTCTGAGAAGCCCGTCCAAAATGTTCTGTTCTACGTCACACGGACCGAACAGAACATTTGTTTTTTGTAAATGTTTTACTGAAACTACAAATCACATTGACTATTGATTCTTTTGACCTTTGAGTCCTTAATTTCATCTTTCAGACTGTACCAGACCATCTCGTCTCGTCTGCTGTCTCGTCTGCTGTGATTTCTACATCCCCAAAATTCAACATTTCCGTCTAACGTGTCAGTCCGTTACAGACATTAACTCATATTTGGATGAGTCAGTACATTGAGATGATTTTTCTTTTTAATGCGTCTGGTGCTGTTTCCCGTAGTCATCACATCATATTTTCTGACAGATTATCGTAGTGGTTGTAGCAAAATGTGATATTTAGTGCACTATAATATTCAGATCATTTTCCTGTCATCTGTTTGGGCCTTCCCAGCTAACAGGGAACGTATTCAGAATGTTGGCTAACTATAAGCAGCCATATATATATAATATCAAATATATAAATAAACAATAAATTTTCTTAATATATGTTTATATGTATTCTTAAGTAGTTAGTGGAGCTTTACACAATTAAAAAATGTTTGAATAACAACGTTCTTACAACCAAGCACTAGCATCAATACAACGAGCTTTCAAAATAATATTTTGTATCTTTTTGTTACTTAAACTGGAAACATTAGGGAAACGTTCTTACAACCTAAAATCGTTAGCTGTGTGGTTCTCTCTCTCTGTCGGTAGTTTTTGATGGTAAATCAGGTGCAGATACACACTTTAAACTCTTTTAAATCACACCAGCCAGTGATGCTATGATTTCTTTTGATTCTGATCAGATAATGCTGAAGGCATTTTGTCAGGTGTTGTCAGGTTTTTCCCTCATCCTGTCATGCTGTAATTACCAGAACTATCAGGGATGTGAATCTCTCTCTCTTTCTCTCTCTCTCTAATTCTCTCTCTTTCTATGTACTGAATTTTGTGTGACTTCAGTACGTAAACACAACACCTTTAACTTCAGTACATATATACGACAGCTTGTGTGACTGTATAGTTATATCTTCTATAAAAGGCACAGGACCATAACATGTTTGTCCAATCATAGCATTCGGTCGGAATGCAATGATAGGATGTCCTACTTGCCTGTCAAACTATGTATCTGCATATCTCGGCGCACTATTGTGGAAGGCGAGGCGCTTTGAGACACTCTGAACGGACAGCGGGCTTATATACTTTCAAAGCTAGCTTGCTATTGCTAACCTCTCCGAAAGTGCCTACCCTACCTTTAAATACAGTACTCATGAGTCATATCTCTCTCATCCTCCTTACTGACAGACATGACCCTCAAGTCTAGCAGTTCTCATTAGTCCAAGAGCTCTCTTATCCCGGCCAATCACAGCTCCAGGATTCGGAGACAGCTTTGACGGATGCTGTATGGAAGTAATATTGTAACAGTCAGACGTGGAAGATTTTCTTGCATTGCTGGAAATGAACTGCCTTTGCAGAAGATAAATGTGGGGAAATGAACGCGGCCCACAAATCTTCAAATGCATCAAAATCTGTTTCATGAACGTCAGTGGAAAAAATGCATTTCATCTATTTTAATTTCATCCTTCAATATAGCAGGAAAATACGCAGAGAATCTGTCTGATGTGATAATCAGACTCTTTGAGAGTTTGAATGAGTTTGAATGATTTTTTTGGGATGGTTCAGAATGTCTTAAGATGTATTTCCAAACCATCTATAAAACTGTAGCAACTGAGTCACCTTGAAACATCAGATATTAGTTGTTACTAGTCCAAAGTAGCATCATTTCCACTAAGCAACATTAGGTAAAAATGTTTAAAGTTATTTTAAAGTTATGGGAATGTTAAAAAATGTTTTTAGATTAAGATTTAAAACGTTATTCAAACATTTTTTATTCTGTGTGTGTGTAACACTAATCGCATGTTTGATGATCATCTTCAACCAGCTAATGACAAACAAGGTCCACACATAAAACCACGTAAATTAACAACTATTATATTACTATATTTAACTACCTTTATGTTTATTTGCTCATCAAAACCAATCTTTTCCTCACATTTGGTGAGTGTTAACGTTGGACACTGTTTACAGGATAATTAAATATTTTTTTAAACACACTATGACCTTCATAGCCTTCATACACTCATTCAAGCGATTATACAGGTAACATGCCTATCCATAAAACAAATGGTGCGAATCCATCCCATAATCTCTCTCCGAAAGGTCAGACGTGGGTCTTTCTCAGCAGGGATATGATTGTGCATTTTTAGGAGAGAAAACAAGATAGATTGCTATTAGACTCTGAAGATATCTTTAGAAGGAGGATGTTAATGAGAGAATAATATATGTGGATGGTTATTTACTGGGCCTGATTTGTGTGCACTCCACTGGGCCCTTATCTCCATGGAAACGACCCTGTTTATCACAGCAGACCAAATCCAATAGAACCTTCATTGCTGAGAGGCAGTGATAGCTGCAGGCAAGTGTTGTGTGTGTCTCTGCAGTCTAGACTGTTAGACTGCGTATACTGGGTTACCAGTATGAGGTCTTTCAGGGGCCACTGGCACATGTTTAGGGGCCACTGTCCCTGTAAGCCTTTCTTAATGAAAGACTTAATAAAATCAACCATCTTGAGGTCGCATGTGCAGTAAATTAGCTGTGTTGATTCAGGACGCTAGGACAAACAAAGACACAATGTTTCTTTGCAACTTTGAATGGCTTCCCAGCTAACAGGAAACGTTGTCAGAACATTGACTTAACATTCTCTGAATGTTCTCTTATTAACATATCATATCATATTACATTACAAATATTACATATGATATATCAAAAACTTGAAATAACATTTTTAATGTTTTTGTTACTTAATGGAAACATTAGGGAAACGTTCATACATCCTACCTGAAATTGTTAGCTGGGTTGTTTACTTCACTTTTAAGACAAGGATCTGTTTTCTTCCTGCATGTACTGATAGATTAAAGATATAAATATCAGGTAAACGGTTTGTATTGCTCGACATGATGGCATCTCACCAGCTGGCTCACAGATCGCACATTTGTCTCCGTCTGGTCCTACACATCCTTCTCCCATGTCCTGTTTCTTTCTTAGACATTAGATAACTGTTATAGCTGGTCAGAAACATGTCTAACCCTCATATATAGGCTTTCTACAGTATAGAACACTTGGCCTAGAAGCTTTTCTGTCATGTTGGTACTTGATTATGCCGGAGGGATTCAGTATCTGAACTGAAGGTAAAAATAGAGTCTTTGTGAATGAGGCACTTTGATCTGTTATTCCCTTTCAGTGTTTTTCCATTTATTCATCTCATTATTGGATCTAAATCATTCCCTGCCCATATGTTTAGCACTTCATAACTGTAACCTTGACTACAGACAGGTGGGGGGCGTTTACAATTGACTGTATGCACTGACAGCATCGTTTATTGGGCTGCACGAATCAGGCAGTCCCAAACACGGCCACAAACATAGTTTTAATTGCAGCTTGCATGCTGCTAATTTTGCAGCTCATTTTGCAGGTTGTTTTGAAAGTTTTTGGAACTTTCCAAATGTCAATTTTTTTAGACGTCAATTAATGTCAATTGCTTGTTTATAAGAACACCATTCATTTTAATTCATAAAACAATTTTAACACATTCCACTAACAATTTAAGAATAACATTTTTGATTTACATGATATGTAATGTTAAAAACATTTTACTAATGTTGCTACAGGAACATTTTTGATAACCTTGCGAGAACATTTAGAGAACGTCGGCCAACTTTCTGAGAACGTTAGAGAATCCAGCAAGTAGCACAATTTGGCTAATTTTATTTTTGTGTGTGTACAGTAAGCATCAATGAGCTCAACAGAACCTTATATTTCCAGACTTCTACCTTTATGTCATCAGTCAAGTACTGTATACAGTATATATTAAAAATATATATCCCCCCAATCCTTAATCATTGTCCCCATATTCACTTTCAGCCTCTTAGGATGCATTGCAAACGTTGTGCCTTAGTGACCAGCTCTGGTCACATGACAGGAAGTGATCGAGGTGCAGAGATCGACCGCACGGAGTGCGTCATCCGAATGAACGATGCGCCGACACAAGGCTACCAGCGGGACGTGGGGCAGCGGACGAGTCTGCGAGTCGTCGCGCATTCCAGCATACAACGTGTGCTGGGAAACCGCCACGAGCTCCTCAACTCCAGCCTGGAAACCTTCTTCATCTTCTGGGGTCCTGGAAATTACATGCGACGGGACGGTAAAGGATTGGTGTACAACAACCTGCGTCTGATGAAGCAGATGATGCCTCAGCTAAAGGTGTACACCATCTCACGGCTAAAGATGCTGAATTTTGATGAGCTCTTTAAGAAGGAAACAGGAAAAGACAGGTGAGGATGATAATGTGTCTAATATTCATGTTCACGTGTCTAACGTTTGTTGTGGTATTAGTATTTATTGGCACTAGGCACATCTTGACCTCGTTTAAGAAGATTGTCCTGAAGTCATTAGATAATGACTTAAAATAAAAAATTAGGGTTTCATTTATTCTAGAAAAATAGACGTCTTAAAGCTCGCAGCAGGCTATGTTACAGGGGGAGTGGTTAATGGCTCTGGCTCCGCCCAAGCCATCAAAATGACATCATCAGAGAAGGTCTTCCGTTCCAGGGTGAAGTAATTATTTTGGTTTATATCTGTCTAGAGTAGCTGTTATGTTTTTTAATACTGCATACACATTTCCTGTAATTTCTGGTTGTATTCTAAGGTATTTTAGTAAAGAGACATAATATCATAATCATATATGGTCATTACACCATTGCGTAAACACCATTGCTGAAATCTAATAGAGAGAGAGAGATAGAAGACAAACAGTAGGAACAATTTTCAGAGGTTAAACTGAAAAAGCTCTCCGGGAGGGTTTGTTAACTAATGTGCAGCCCACCAGAGTTTGCTGGCCCACAGGGCACTCTGCTTGACATCAGTGCAGATTAAGGGCTGGTCCTAAATCGCTACTGCATTAAACACCTTGGCTGAGGATGCTTCATCGCACAGGATCAGTGCCAGCTGGAGACAGCTTCCAGCTGGAATATTCTCAATCAGACACAAACTGCTTAAACTCCAGTCTTGGGCTTGGGTCTGATTCTGGATCAGAATCAGACTTTTATCTACCAGTGTGAAACCGTTTAAAGGTACAGTAGGCAATTGTGGAGAAGCCAACAAAAGCAAACTAGCTTTAAAAGCATAAGGTCCCTTCAGTGTGCTCTCTGCTGGCACAAACGGGGTGTGAAAAGAGGTGTGCAAATACATAGCTTGACAGGCAGATAGGATGTTCTGTGCAATGATTGGACGAACATTCGATGGTCCTACACCTTCCACAGAAGATTTATATTTATATAAATATATTTAGATCACTTAGTGATGCGATCAGGATGTGAAGAGACTTTTAACCAGCATAACAAAAACGTTTCTCAAAAAAATCGCCTACCCTGCCTTTAACGATGCTAAATCTAATGCTTTGTTATCTAAACATGATTCTGAGGGGACAGTATATTGTGCCTTTTTAAAAAAAAAATTTATTGTCCCTGATTTTGGTGTTTTAGCCATAAAATCAAATTAACAAATTTAGGAGCAATATCATGGGAGCAGTTACATGAATGACCTTTATTCATTTGGGATTTTTTCAGAAGAAGATCAAACTCCTGGCTGAGCACTGGGTGGTTCACCATGGCAATCGCCATGGAGATTTGTGACAGGATCAACGTCTACGGCATGATTCCTCCAGAGTTCTGCAAGTAAGACTGTTTCCTCAGTTCTCAACACAACACCATTCATTTCATCTGCATCTGTTTCAACATACCCTGAAAAAGCAGTTCACGTAAACAATGCAGTTTTTATCATGTGTTCTGACTTACAATTAATTTTTTATGAGGCTAAAAGTAAATCATGTATAAGTGGTGTAGAAAATAAGACTAATATTGTTGTATAAAATGTTGGCATAATATTTGACTATAATTTCTTTAAAAAACAGTTTTTTTAAAGCTGCCATCCGTATCTTTTGACTCGGCCGCCATCTTTATTGAGATATAGAATTGCAGGCTACTTTACATACTTTTAATCACGCGTGTTAAAGTCAAATAAAGCCAAACTGACATTTCTTGGGAAACTGAACCCGACCGCAGATTTTAATTGAACAAATTTAAATCATTATTATACATTTACCGCTGTGAATCGAAGTGAGATAATGAGATCGTGTTGAACACTGATCTGTCATGTACGTGCTCAATAACTTTGTTTTGTTCATTTTAAACCAAAAACAATACGCATTGCAGCTTTAATATCATTCATCTCTAAAAAAAAAAAACATTCATCCACCAAGTCATTGTGGTGTAACAAACACACAGACATCATTATTTGTCATCGGCCCGTTTACTTACTCTGGTCTTTCATATGTGACTGTTCCTCACAGGTTCCCCCACCCCAAACCTTCAGTGCCATATCATTACTATGAGCCTTCAGGACCAGATGAATGCACCATGTATATCTCCCATGAACAGGGTCGCCATGGCAGCCACCATCGGTTCATCACTGAGAAACGTGTCTTTGCCAACTGGGCGCGTATGTTTAACATACACTTCTACCAGCCGGACTGGAGACCAGCACCTCTGACACAGAACCTCACAGTGTCCTGAGGTTCAGGTCCAGTTTAGACTCTGGGACCATAAGCATCTGCTGTGGCTGTATGTTTGTTTGGTGTGTGGAACCGGTTGATCACAATGTGTCCCTTTAAGAATCAATGTTTTTAACATGTTACGTGTCGGGTTCACTTAAAAACCCAGAGTGAAGGCTAATGATAATGCTCTTCAAATGGGTCATTTTGTACTAGCTGCGTTTTGTACATACACGAGCATTTGGGTGAATATTCCAGATTTCATCCAAATGACGGAAGTAAAGTTTTAAACTAAGACCTTAACCTGTTAATCCTTTACCGCACACACATCCATGATGTGATGGATCGGTCATTATTTAATGTTCACCGTATATCTTCATGATCCACAATCATTTATAATTCAGAAAACTGGGTTACTGCTGTAATTATACCACATTTGATGTTCTCAGAAATGACTAATTTGATAACTGGGTCACATTGTTCTCCATGGGTAATTGTATTAAATTATGCATACAGCCTCAATCATTTTTGCCACTTAGAGCGTCAGGCACATAATGTTACAGACGACTTCTTGCAGTAGCATCTAAACTGCACCATCTGCAACCTGCACATGTTCCAATGCGTGAACTGATACAGTGTGTGTGTGTGTGTGTGTGTGTGTGTGTGTGTGTATTTTCATGTGTGTAAGGCATTTGTCTCTTAAATTATGCTATTAATATAGAAACTTCTTTACGGTAAATGATTTGATGACAAAATGATGTTCACGTTATTTATTAATTTGACTTCTGTTCTCACATTTGCATTGTGTGTTCTCGTAGTGTGATTCTGCCCATGATTACCTGGATGTACAAAATTCACATGCATCTAAGTGAAATATTGTTAAGGTCTGAAGTCTGTAAAGCTTTATACTAAAAAGTGCTTCGACACTGTGGTTTCCCGCAGCTCTAAAATAAACCTCTTAACATCAGAGCTTGTGAACTGTGACAGACGTGTTTCCTCCAGATAGATTTACAGAAAAGCGAACAATTTTCCCTAACATTTCCATTAACAAAACAATACAGATGTTATTTCGAAAGTTCTAGGAACATTAAGCAATGTTGTATTAACATTATGGCTTGATTTTAAGAACATAATTTTAAAAAATTACTTCTGTAATGTCTTTAAAAACCTTCCACTAACAAGCGTTTTGTGGTTTATATAATGTTAAAATGTTCTGCTAACATTACTGTAAGAACGTTTTTGGAACGTTAGCCAACTTTCTAAAAGTGTTCCCTGATAGCTGGGATATAGTCTACTAAGGACCCCCTGAACATACACATTTGACATATGGCATTAGGTCATTCCTGTCCTCCAAACAACATCTGAACGAAGCAGGTCAACTCTGACCGTGACAGCGTGACCTTCAGACCGAGAGAGCAGCCTTTGGTTTTTGAAATTCCGCTCGGCTCTTCGTTCGATTCCCATTATAAAGGTTGTGTGAGGGAGCGTATTGACTTGCTGCCTGGAACGTTGCTCATTTTACCTTTACAGCTGGAGGTTGGGGCCGATGCGGAATGCTAATAGCACGACATGGCTTATAGGAGCCGCGCTGGTCTAATGGGATATCGCGCTATCACTTCTGCTTATTCGCAGCGGGTCCTGTGCCTCAGGCAGTCTATAAGGAAATTATTGGAGGGATCTGAGGGACACAGGATCTGTAAATGAAGCTGGCCTTTGATTCAAGCCCTGCTGGCTGCTCTTGCGATCAGTCACCTAAGGTATCACTATGATTACATATGACTTTGTTGCTTCGGGCAGGAGGCCTGGACAAAACAAACGTGAATGACATTTCGGTTTGCCCGGACTGGACCCTCATGTCTTTTATAGCCCATTGAATTTACAAACTTGCCTCCTCATATAGCAATCACTAGGTAAAGGCATACATTTATATATCATCTATGGAAGGGGCAGGATCATAAAACATTAATCCAACCGAATACAATGATTCGGAATCACTTTACTTGCTTGGCAAGCCATGTATGCGTGTTGGAGGATGCAGTTTACTTACTGATATGAACAAATGCAGTTGAATACTGCTGTGAGAAATACCAGTGTACCAATACCAGTGTGACATAGCTTTAAACCCTTATTCAGATTTTCATTCCCGTTTCTCAGCACAGACAGTAAGTTAATTGATCAAACATAAAAGATCAATACGCTGTTGGCACCAAGTGACCATTACTGTCATCTAGTGGCTACTGCAGTTAGCACATAATCCTTTATATAAACAAACGTTTATCTGTATTAAACGGTGTAAACCAGGAGCTAATCGAGGGTGCCAGCCAATATATCTTACACGATTTCCATCTTATTGACAGCTGGACTAATTAATCATCGTCATCCTTAGGAAATATGCTTTCTTATCATTCTATGTTTTTAATCTCATAAATATTATATAATATAGGATTTAATATAGATTATAAACGTAACGATTGCGCTGCATAAAAACGAGCGACGCCACCGATTGGTCGCTTGCCGGAAATGCGTCATATTGTTTACGTCTCAATCGGATATGGGTTACGTGTAAGGGATCGAGTGACCTATGCCTCAACAATACCTGGTGTTAAGTTTATGTTGCATTAAATTAAGCGTACTACATGGGTAAACGAACTAGTCAAAAGGGTAAGAAAAATTATGTGCCTCGACATACTCATTAGTAAATCAACATAATTGCTCGGTTTCGATGCAGCTCGTAGTTCACGCAGTAACGTTGTTTTCGGTTTCACAGGTTAAATTTAATGTTTGGTTTTTATTACTTAAAACGAGAAGTGTCTCCTATTTAAATCCACACATCGTCTTGGAGTGTCAGTGCGACAATGTTGAGCAGTAAATCGGCGGAGGAGATCGGATGGCTGCTGGACGATTATGGAATCAAACACGGTCCAGTGGTCGGTGGGTTGAGCTGTTTAATATCCTACTATATTTAGATGTATTAAAATCACTACAGTGTAATAATAAATATAAAATATGCATCAGAATCCACCCGAGCCCTTTATGAGAAGAAGCTGAGGGAAGCCATGGCTAAACAGAGAAGAACCAAACCTCAGTCAGACAGGACATATTACAGAGAGGAAGCAGGTAGGTCTATAAAGTCACATTAAAGATATAAAATATACTTGACTGCATGTTTACAATGAACTCTTGTCTTATAGAGGAGATCAACTATATTCATCGTCACAGACCAGTAAGTAAACTAAACCTCACAACTATATAAAACACTGGTTTTAGTCACTGACGGCGCATTTGTTTTCTTTTAGAAACCATATGATTTTGAGGGCGACAGGTAAGTTATTCTGAAATTCAGTGGTTTATATTACAGTATAATTGTGAAACTTACAAGAGTAATTCTTTACTGTTCATCAGAACACGGGCTGATTATAGACGGATGGATTATATAGACGAGTAAGTTGTCTTTTTCTTAATTATACATTTACTGTATAATTTATTTACTGTATGTAAAATGTATTTACTGTACATTTACATATATACTGACTGTATGTCACGCAATAATTTTTTTCTTTTCATTTTTTAAAAGGCCACCTATGTATAGAACACAGATCTCATATTGCAACTTGCCACAGTCAAGATACCCACCCCCCGAGTCTCAAAGCCAAAAACCATCAGAGAACGGTTCAGGAGTTCCAGAAAGAAGGGTTCCAGTTTGGTTACAGATATTAGTGTTTCTGATCGTGTGTGGACTTCTGTACTTAGTTTTTATAAATATGGAACCAGCAGAGCCGGTTAAAAGACTAACATAAAGGCTTTTCTATTTGATAATCAAATGGGCGTTACTGTTTTAAAAGTATAAACCGATTATATGTAGGTGCTTTTAAACAACTGGCATATTTGTTTAAACAAATGACCTTTTGTTTTTAACGTTTTTATCGAATGGTCAAGAGCCGACTGCCCGAAACCCTCGTGAATTTCAGGGAAGTGGGTGTCACAGGATGCACCTGTTTCAGTATTTTAAGAAATTTCATTTCTTTAATATCTGTTTCTAGGTCAACTTTTAACAGTACCATCGTAATGCTTGAAGGCATTTTATAGTTGTTTACTAATTTCATTAGCTTGGGTATTTATTACACCGTTACTACAAAACTACACAAAAAGGTAATTCTACCAAAATTTTCCGTTTTACAGATTACAATTACAGATGCTAACTGGATTTGATGTTCTTTCTTTTGTTTGTTTGTTTGTAAGTATTTGATGTTTGTTCGGATATCCTGTAATCTGGTATCTGGTACCTTCCTATGAAAATGTTTTAAATCAAAAATCTCACATTTTCTTTGAAAACACAATATGTATTTGTCAAAACTGTGATTTTTTTAATGGTAAAATAAGACTATAAATTGCATTACATGTACCAAAAATACAACAAATGAACAACCCTAAATTCTACAAATTGCACAACTTGGATGTACCAGAAAGTAACAGAAGTGTATGTTATTATTTTGGGGTGATTTTACTCTTGAAACATAATTTTTTCTTTAGCTACAACCTTACAGTAAGTGACTTCAGTTTATTACTTTTCATTGTTATAAATGGAGTGTGTGTAGTGTTTGTTTTTTGTTGCTCAGTACGTGCCTATGGTCCACAACAGTGACAGTAATATCCAGTGTGTGCTGCAAGTTTTGTTCTTCTGTCTGTTCTATCATTCAGCATCAGATCTGGCAGATTAGTTTGGAGACCGTTTTCATATCAAAGACAAAAAATAAACAACAACATACATGAACGTACACATATACAATGAACTAATGCTAGCACATTTACATGGTGACCTAATGTGAAGGTTGTTCGCTATCCGTCCCTCTTCCCAGCTGTGATTAACCAAACAATGCTTACACTTTTAAAAACAACAGCAGTAGAAAAAATGAATAAATACTTTAAATTATAAAGGAGAGTACAAAGGAAATAAAGAAAAACAAACATTTCACAGTTTTAGAGGTTTACCTGGAACAACACGGAAGACCTAAGGAGAGTTTGAACACAGTACCTCAAAAAACCAAAAGCCCTTTGGAACCTTGTTAGTGCAACAGCTGGTGTCGTAGTGTCATCTCGTTATGATGTCAGCATTTACTGCAAGAACTCCAGTACCGTTTTCAAAAGAAAAACCATCAAAAGCGCAATCATAACGCGACTGGAACCCACAGAACATGACAAATTATGAGAAATGGTGATTTCTGTGGCTCTTGAAATGTAGACCCCCGTCTTTGGACAGGTGACTTAAACCTCAGCCTCAGGTGAACTGCGTGACCAGTTTAGAAATGCCTCAGTTTACTGAAACAACACAAAAGCAGGAAACAAATCAGAATACATATGATTTGCTTTGTATAAACCCCCTGTCGAATTATGCTAATTTAAATTTTAATCAGTCGTTAATACCACATGCTTTAAGTCACTTTGAATAACAAAAACAGCCAAACGCATAAATATTCATGTACATTTACATCATAGTCAACCAAAGCATGTCTGATGTTTAATAGATGAGCAATGTCAACTACTTGTAACTCTACCTCATTGTTTTCCTCATCTTGTAAGCTGCTTTGGATAAAAGCATCTGCTATTTACATTTATGCATTTGGCTGACGCTTTTATCCAAAGCGACTTACATTGCATTACACTACACATTATTTCTGAGTATGTGCAATCCCTGGGATCGAACCCATGACCCATGCTCTAACCACTGAGCTACAGGAAAGCTGTATTTGCCTCAAATTTAAGGTTCTTTTCTACTTACCTTTCTTTTAAGTTCCCATCATTTGATTGTCAGGGCAATGTACGTGTTGTCAACACCTGTAAATGCAACAAACAAACGGTGCTCAGTCAAAAAACTCCTCATTCAAACCACAGATTTATATGACTTTTAGAAGTACTGAAGTTCCTCACAGGTCCTGGTCTCTCGCTCCAGTTCAGTGGGTTTCCTCACTCTTTTGCAGTACACTCTGGCAACAATCAGAATGGCACACGTTGCCACCACAAACGTCAGACCCGAAACCACCAGACTGATGACCACCGGGCTCATGACTGGGTCCACTTCTGCCATTACAATAGCAAAATAGAGCTTATATTAGGGTAATATTAGGCATGTTAAGGATTGTCATACAGAAAGTAATACTGGGTCTTAGAATCAGAATTTGGAGCTAAACCTAATAAAACCATGACAACACAGCAAAATTGAGGAAACGAGGCACACTTTTGTTCTGAATGCCGTACCTCGTATGGAGATGGGTAAAGGCTGACTCTCTCTAGAGACAAATGTCCGCTCTCCAGTCTGGACCTTGTATAGACAGCAGTAGTAGCCCTCATTACTGGACTGGGCATTGGAGAAGGTGAATGTGACGGAGGGAGTGAGGGCCGGCAAAGAGTGCCGGACAGTCCCATTGGGTCGGATGAGACGCAGCTGGAAGGAACCTCCCAGGTACTGCGGCTGAGTGGAGCAGGTGACGTTAAAACTATGTCCGCGGATCACCCAGCCCGGCCGGGCCTCAGGAGAGGTGTTGTACCAGATCTGGGGCGTGTGAATTTCCACTGAAGACAATAAGAGCAATTACTCTCCAAAAACGTTCACATTTATGAATTTGGGACTCCTATCCAAAGCTACAGTGCATTTAAAGTACTCGCTAAAGCTTGTGGTGTTTTGCACCGTGCTCTTGCAGTTTAGCTAAACGTCACTACATGGGCTGCAGAACACCAGAACTTACAAACTGTGATGTTGATGAAGTTGCTGTGTGGAGAAGTTCCAGAAGGAGAATTTCCCACTTTGTTGTGAATCCTGTACAGACAACTGTAGCTGCCCTGGTGAGAGATTTCCAGGTCTGACAGGGTTAGATCCATCGTCATCTGCCTGGGATCAGCCCGCTGGGTCACCAGTGGAGTGCTCACACCTCTTTTGTACAGATGGAAGTCAATCACAGACTGCCAGTACGGGGCGGTGCATTTGAAATGAACAGCCTCTCCAGACGAATAGGCATTGAACCGGGAATGAATAGACAAGGTAGGTGGTGGAAGTTTACCTGGTTTTAAGAGATTTGACACAGTTACACATGTGAATATTTAAAAACAGATGTGCGGCAACATAGGGATGGAAAACTCTGGGAATTTTGGAAAGTTAATGGGAATTTTATTGAGTTGAATGTTGAGGAAACAATTACATTTGTTTATGTTTGTGTATGATACAAATTGTAAAAATAACCCAAATGTCAATTTAATCCCCTTTAATTCATGTATATTCCTGTAATATTCCAACTCTGCATTTGAAAATCCCTGCATTTTGCTATTTATATCTGTCGGGTTTTGTTCTTTTACCTGTGCACTCCACCCCAGCATCTTCATGGTGCGTACACACTCCTTCATTGAGGGTGCGCTCGCAAAGGTCGAGGGCGAACTCATCGCCCGAACATTTCACGTTTCTCCACAGCACCTCTCCGCTGGACCGTCCAAAAAGAGCGCCACTCGGAACATCCAACACAAAGCCACAGTCGAGTTCTCTACAAACCACTGCCGCATCCTCCAGATCCCAACCCCGCTGGCACACGGTACCCCACTGATGGCCGTGACGCACCTCCACTCTCCCTGCACACTGCACTCCTGGACTCTCATTCCCAAGTCTGGTGATCGCTTCATCTGTGAAAATGCACAGACAGGCAGCTAGTGTGAATGAGTCTAATACAGATTAGACAAGATTATTGATTCACTTTTCAAGTGGTGTTGCCAACTCTGTGTTTTTCATGTGGAATCGGGCTACTTCTAAACTGTTGCCTGACATTAAAGCCCTGACAAATAGCAGAAAAGGCCGCTGGGCTCCTTTCTGGCTAGTTTTTAATTTGCCATTGGGCTGGTTTTCTCACAACAGTCTAGCAACCTTGGTCTCAAATGGAATCACTCACCAAATGCAAGAACATGGTCAACAGCAACACTGCATCCTGATGAAGAACAGAGAACGTGAGGTAGGTTAGATTATAATATTAGCCATTCTCAAAACTTAGAAAGAAATAATTCATGTTTTAAGCTTCATCATCATCTCTCATTGCAGTATATGGACCAAGCGTAAGACAGTTACAGCATTTGCCAATGTCATGATTTAGACGCTTCTACATTACATTTACGTTTATAAACGTTCAATAAATACAAAAGTTACTAACCTAGCATTACCAGGCCCAGGAGAAACCTCGACATTGTAGATTTCCCATGTAACGCAAATACCAGGGCTTTCAGCTTATTTAATAACTAAAGGACTCAACATTAATGTCACCACGCCAGAAGCTGAAGTTTAGCTAAAAGGCTCTCGATCTGAGGTGATACCGGTTTGCGGACCAAGAACAAGTTGAGGCATAGCACTCCAGTTTATTCAGCTAGCTGGCTAACTAGTGCTTCCGACCATCTAAACTGTCGTTTATCATCGACATGTAGTGGACACAATTACACTACCGGTCATAGACCATGTTAAAAATCATAATACCGAACAATTACAAGTACCACGAATCAACGTAGATTCAGAAGCTACCTGTAGAACCGGACGGCTAATATGCTAACGCTGCCCTCAAGTGAAAACGGAGTTATTTTTTAAAGCGTGATAAAAATACTAATGCATTTACAAGTCATAATCACACAGATCTGTGTTCGGTGATGTATTTCGCATTGCTGTTTCTTTCGCTTGAGGTATTTCCACAATCAACGTCATATTGCGGACAAGGTGAACGTGGATGTTTACTCGGCTGTACTAGCCGCTCTGTGACGCTGCTGTTGCGCAACACTTGCGCACAAAAACATTCAACCACGTTGAAATGCCTAAGGGCTTTTATTTTATAAAGATCATTTTATTGATATCAATGCAGATACGGGCACAGGATGTGCGCAAAACAGCTTTTTTCTTTCTTTATTTTCCCTCATATGAAATTATTCTAACACGTCACATTAAGCTTGGTGGTGATAATAAAATTAGGTTATATTCGCAACATAATTCGCAACGAAATATAATCAATTATCACGTTATTTCAGCATCAGCACCAAAACTTGTAATTAAAAGCTAGCTAACCAACAGTCAAAACTTTTCGATCGGCGTTTACTTTGTGTATGTAGTAATTTCTGCGCAAGAAGCTTGTCATGACACCATGTGGATACAAATGCGCATTACAACCCCAGTACACAATTTATACATGCGCCTAATAATCAAAACGCTTAGCCGTAAGATCCTGCTTCTTTTTCACAAAATTAACTAGGTAAACAAATACAAAACCTACTTTAATTTAACATCTTCATTGGGCGCTAACAATTTAGTAAAGCTGATACAACGTTACAAAAAGCTAAAGATCAACGTTCAAATGTAAACAGTGTTGAGGAAAGAAATGACGGCAGAACGATTTTCCGAATTCAGCTGAAAAACGATTAAATCGCGGTCTTTTAATAATAAATGGTAAATAAAAATAAAATACTGCCTTACTAAACTGACAAACGATAGTTTGAACCCATAAACAAACTATCTGCACCGACTTGAACTGTTGAGACGTAACGTAACAGTAAGTGACGTAACCGTTCCCAAAAGGTTTATTAAAAATCATTAAGAAAAATAATTGAAAATTTACAGTAAACGCGTGTTTACTGTACAGCCCCCTTAACGAGCTTTTGTGCTGACCCAGTCCTGCTTTATTTTTTTTGTAATAATAATAATAATAAAAATAATAAAGTTAAAGCAAGCAAGAACTGCTTTATTTAAAACACGATTTAGGTGCTAACTTCATATCAGCTGCACGTTTATCAAACTTTACAATTACTATTACGTCTGGGTCTGAAAACAGCAGTAGTTCAGAAGTAGTTTTCATGCATCACTGCCCTCCCTCTCTTCTCAGCGGCCTAGTTCTGTTTAATTGGATAAGCGGTGTCTAGCTGGAGAGGGACCGCCTGGACCCACACCGTGCAGACCGTTATCCACCTGCAAATATCGCGTTCGAGAAACCTCCACGTTCCGTCGGCGTCATACCGGATCGAATAACACCGTCTACGCGCGAATCACCTCGACATTTTGCTATTTTTTATTAATTCAAGTTTACTTTGAGATATTTTTTGTGTGCGGAAGCGTCAAGTGAACAACAGGTGGATTTCGCCAATCCAGACCTGAAAGTAGCCATACTTCACCGCAGCCTCTCTCTCTCTCTCTCTCCGCCCCTAAGGGTAACCATAGCAAAAGCGCTTCGGCCGTAAAATTCAGCGTACCGGAAAAAGAGCGAAGAAGGCGTTCGGGATATGGATCACTTCAGTGGGCGAAAGGCAATCCTCGGCCGTGACGTGACATAGAGAGCATTGAGGACACACCTGACACCAGTTTCATACAGTCTGTTCGGAACTATGACACTGTGCATCTGATATCACGATCGTCATTTAATGAACAACTTGTAGATTCTAACCCGAGAGAC
The DNA here is from genome assembly GCA_036877585.1 of Botia kubotai. Classification (NCBI taxonomy): domain Eukaryota; kingdom Metazoa; phylum Chordata; class Actinopteri; order Cypriniformes; family Botiidae; genus Botia; species Botia kubotai. The sequence goes on from JAZGTI010001561.1 coordinate 24,820, forward strand.
TGTGGACTTCTGTTGTTAAAATGCCCGTAAGCAACGGATCCGTGATGGATTTGCCCTCGGAGTATGTGAAAATAAAGGCGCATTACGCCGGGTAAGTGTTGTAGAGCTGCGCAGGTGAAGGTGGGTTTGTTTTTGAAAGTTAGGCTGAAGTTTTGTGGCGTCAAAGGTCGAAAAACACCGGACTGGCGTCAGCTATTATAATGTATTATAACACGCTTCATTCTCACAGATGGCGAGCTTTATTTATACATACAACTATTTGATTATTTCTGTAAAATGCATTTGATTGGTCTAGAATAAAGCGTCGGTGTTATTTTATAAAATGTTGCCAAATATAACATGTCGTTTTTGCAAGTAAAGTTCGTAATATCAGACGTGTGCTAAATCTTTCAGGCATGTGAGTTGCCTATCGTAAAAAATAACGAGCAAATACCGAAAGTAACTGCTTTATGTAAAATACCGTTGCGGATCAGCTGGTCGCTTTCTTTAAAGCTACTTGTTGCTCAACACGTTATATTGTACAGAAAAAGTTCTTGCATACTTCCTTTACGAGAACTTTTATGAGGGTTATAAATGCAAAATACAGGACAGTTTCAGTTTTTCAGCTGGCCATTAACTTACACCATTTAATACCACGGTACAATACATAAATATGATATCTGTAACTGTATCTAAAACTGGTGTATGGGACAGTAATATCTGTTTGCTGTGAGGCACGACTTCCTTAATAAATGCAATACCCAAATAAAAAATGATAAAAGGTAAACAACATACAGTAAAGACATTGTTAATGAATCAAATTGGTGCTTGAGTCAAACTCTGAGATTAGTTAAGGAGGTTAAGTTAGACAAGTACTATTCAACCAGCTTAGGAGGCTAAAGCTGATTGTACACATGACTGATGTTTTGAATTGACTGGACTGGTTTTGACCCCCACTTGCCTTCTGTCATTGTATATCGCTTGAATTAGGTCACTTTTCAATGTAATGTTACTCCTCAGGTTTATATTTTGTTTTATTTTTTTACTTTTTCCTCTCTACCGCCACCTCTGTTTGTAACAAAAAATTGCAGGTTACTTTATGTACCTTTCATTACATATGTTAAAGTCAAATAAAACAGACTTTTCTCAGGAAATCGGATTTGACAGCTTAAATTATAAATGATTGTATTAAGCTTACTGTTCATAGCAATTTTTGTTTTGGATTTTTGACCCAAAAAAGTTACAGATTGCACCTTTAAAATGACATGATTAACATGTGACCTGCTCGCATCAGGAGAATGAAATATTAAAAAGACTTAAGCACCACATACATCATTGTGAGTCATGGGTAATCACACCATCGTTCAGTGATGAAAACAAAACCCAATGGTTTGATATCACCCAGCCTTTGGTCAACAATGCGAATGATTTAGTTTATGATGGAAACCCCAATGCTTGTTTACCTAAACTAGTGAATGGCATTCACTGAAGCTCAAAATTGATCCCTGTTAAATAACAGCGCAGACATTCTTCAAAATATCATCATTTATGATTCATATAAAGTAGTGTAGGTTTAAAACGACATGAGGGTAAGTAAACGATGTCAGAATTTTCTGTTTTGGGTGAACTATTCGATTAACCCTTGCTGATACTGATACTGCCAATTTTGTATTTGGTTATAAAAAAATGTTTCATATATTTATACATGTGGCAGAAAACAGGATAAAAGGCGGTTATGTTGAACTGCATTTTAATCTTATAATTTAAATGTGGCTTTTAACTTCACGATTGGCACTCAGGTAAAGTTTTAAAGCATGAGGAACATAGATTCTTCCCTTTTCATTGTATTCATGTTTATCTTTAGGCTGATTGTTTACAGCAGGTTTGAGTGTTGTAAACTGTTCAAGCGTTCCAGAGATTAAAGGGTGAGATGATGCACAACATAACTCGGCTTTCATATGGACTGCTTTCATATAGTACAGTACACTAGCTTATGTCAGTCACTCTCAATGGGTGGAGATCTGAACTTTGAATCCAGAGCACAATCATCTGACAGTGTGAGTGTGAATCCATATAGGAAGTGAATTGCCAAGATCTAGTTCCCCATTGCTTATGAAAGTGTAAATTCCCTCTCATGTTAAGGATCATTTAGAATTTGGGTTAGCCTTCTGAGCATTTCAAAAGCCTTGGTGATTCCCAAAATATTTGGGAGGAAGTTAGCACCAGGCGGGAAAGCAATCTTGGTATCTAGCTGATAACCTGAGCCAGGCAGTTGCCTAGCAACGAGTCATAAGCTTCGATAATAGCTCTTTATTTCGTGGAGATTCCGGGAGCTGTTTTGATTTGGGCACAGACCTCAAGGTTTCAGTCCAAAATATTTCATTGTTGAGCAATCAAGAGCGAGATTAGGTGGTTTTGTATGGCTCATCTCAAAAGGGGAAAGTGCACGATATTCAACATTGTTGAGCCTTCGAGTCACCTGAAGTGTCACGTTTATCAGCATTGTATATTTTAAATAGACAAGACTTGTTTGTCATGTTCAGAAAACATTAAAGGTACAGTAAGCAGTGTACCACACTTAAAATGTGCTGGAAACTATGTGACCTAACTATGCGACCTAGTTCATGCACTATATAGATTGTGGAACCTTGTTTTGGCTCTTTGGAGTTTTGTATGTGATTCAGTGTAAGTTAGTTGACGGCTGGGATTTGTAACCAGGGGCTTCATCTCTTGTGTGGGCTACTTCACGGGTTTGTTGCACCATTCCGGGTTGGTTTTATAGTTCAGTCTGGCAACTTAATCAGAAGCGAGCGTTTACAACAGGGTGTGTGCCTGATGATTCATTCTGCACATATGAAGTACAGCTGCTACCCAAACTTGCTCAGAAGTGGTCAGCTCACCCTTAAAGGGACTTGGGTTGTTTCATTATGACAGAAAAAGGCAGGCCACACATGTGTCTGTTTTCACGGAGTGAGTTCTTGGTCTAAAATGGAGAGTTCTAGAGTACATCTGGGTTCTAGAACCACTGTGTCATCAGAAAATATCTTCCACAGAAAAATTCACAGCCGGGTGCTGACAGAGTCGGGATGCTGTATGATCAAATGTGTAAATGAGATCGCTCTGATTAGATAAAGAAATATGCTAATTATTACAACTCTGACTTACTGCTGTTCACCACAGAATTATTTTGGTATTAAAGGGATAGTTAAAAAGTTCTGGGTTTGGAATAATGAGGATGAGTAAATGGTGACAGAATTTTCATTTGTGATCTGTGCTGGCAAAATGAGTCACAATGAGCAGCTTTTTAAAAAACAAGTTCTTGTTATTTTTACATTCTCTCTTTGAAAACCTTAAAAATGTTGTACGGTTTTGTTGGAATCGGACACAAAAAGGAATGAGCTACACCTGTATGAAGCACCAGTCATTGAGAAGAGAGCAGGAAAAAGACACAATTTTTCATGGACTATTAAACTGCTATCTAAACATTGGGATCACTAGTTGAGGGCTTGTAAAAACTTCAGATTAGACCAAAATTGACATTTTTCGCTCTTAGTTAGGTCGTGTACATTCTGACTCAGTTTGCCAGCATGGGTCACAATTTGGTTAAACTGTCCCTTAAAAATGAGTGAATGCCCAGTTTTAAAACTCACTCATTATTTTTCAGGAGAGATCTGTCTCTTTTGGCTGCCCCTCCAGGTTTTCACTGGAGGAGTTTGTTATTTTGGGTTTGTTTTTGTTCTTTACTGTGTGTGCTGCTGGGTTCCACCTTTGTCAAATGTTTGAGTCGTGATCGTTATGTGTGTCAGCTTGAAACGTCACGTGCATGTGCGATCATACATAAACATACATAAAAGTACGTCAAGTCACCTGCAATTTTATGTGTCAAACAGAGATGGCGATAGAGAGGCGAAAGTTACAGATTGAAGCTTTAAATAGAACTCCAAACCCTATATTTATCACCTTTCCTTAACTTCACTGAGTGCCAATAACATTATTTCCAAGCGTATGATCGTCTGTCTTCAGTATTTCAGAGCCGTCGCTTTCTGCTTTAATAAAGAGTGAGAATTTAACACCTCTAAAATTACCTAATTTAACCGTCGACGTCCTCTGAGATGTTTAGCATTTATTAAAGTTAATCAGAAATGTTTCGCATGGCTTGCTCTGGAATTTAATCTTCCTGCCTCCCTCTTCAGTTACGTCAGCTCCTACCAGCAGCTGCCGAGGGACTCCTAACATTTATCTGCCTATCAGACTCTAGAGTCATGTGGTTGGAAGTCTTCAATGCCAGCCGGGTGTCGAGAAGTGTGGGGGGGGCATGTTTGGGGGTGTACAGGGCAGATGATGGATTCATGATGAAGGTTTCCCTGCTGAGGGCCAAGCTGCTACACAATCTTCTCAGCAGAAAACAGACGCTCGCGTAATATATCTGACTGTCCTACGGCACATTTCCCTTCACCTGTCTGCCAGGGTTTTAAACCAAGAGTCTGTGGATTGATTCGTAAAAAACATAGACGTTTCCTCATGACTTTTAAACCATGTTTTTGAATGTTCTAAATGGTGTATTTTAGTCTCAATAGTGTAGTTCGTTTTTATAGCTTCTGTCATTTTGTAGCTTTTATAATCACAGTCTAAAGAAACATGGCTGATAATGTTTTCATAGACATTTGTGTCCGTTTTAAAAAATGACCAGAGACCTTTTTTAAATAAAGAAATTTCTGTCAGATAAAACAAATATTTGTAGAGAAGAGTTCATGAAGTCTTGCGTACTTGGAAAACAGCCATACAGCCATGAAGATATGAGATTATGCTGAATACACACAAAGGCTTTTTGAGAATCTGAGGTAATTTATTAATTTTTTAGTAATATTGTTGATCGTGTTGTACCCTGAATCTGAGCTGATACTAAGCAAAACACCAAATTGTGTTTTCTTGGCTGTCTTTCCAGTATGTAGTGAGGCAGAGACCAGACACAGACAGCTGTAGGGATGGAATGAAAAGTCTCTTGTGTATCCAGACAGATGTGGCTTGTTTGGCTGCGGTTTGACAGTTTCAGTGCAGTGCTGCATATAAAAGCTACAGAACATCCATGAGCTCATGTGAATAAGACACGCTTGTTTTTCTAGAAATACAGCCACCATTTGTGCTTATGGGTTATAAAATGACTATTGAAGATTTGAGTGTGTTTGTAAATAATGTGAAAGTTACAATACCAATACCAATGGATTTCATGGGTTTAATAAGTTCCTAATATGTTTTATTGTTAATTGGATTTAGTAATATAACCAAAACAACAATATTTCATATTTTCAGCCGTTTGATAATATTCAATTGATATCTGCAACAAAAAAACTCATTATACTAAAGCCGGTTAGAACAGTTCTCAGATCTGTATGAAGGCGATTTCTATATTAGATGTCAATGTTTTTCTGCAGGGACATGCTGATCTCTGACCTGGACACGGCCATGACGTATACAGAGCTGTGTGAGGAGGTGAGAGAGATGTGTGGCGTCCGCAGAGAGCTGCCAATCACGCTCAAATGGATCGATGATGAAGGTATGAATGACCTTTGAACTTTGCCCCGTTAATGGCAATTTTAATTCGTGTTGGTAATTCTAGACTTAAAGACTTTTAAAAAATGATGTCATCTGTGGACCCAGATGATAGTGTTGATAGTGTCATTTTCATCATCTGCAGGTGACCCTTGTACCATCTCCTCTCAGATGGAACTGGAAGAAGCGTTCCGGATCTATGGCCGGAACCGGCGGTCCGGACTGCTCCTGCATGGTACTAATTCTCTCAAAACATCTGAAAGAATTCTTTTCTTCCAGCTTGTAGACACTCCGAGTTGTTCCAAGTAGTGCAGCTATTCTTTATTTTTACCTGTCTGTTATAAAATTAGACAAGATGCAAATTCTCTCCATCATTATTATGCAGCAGAACTCCAGCGCAACACTCGAAATATCATTTTTATGCTGACCGGCTAATACATTTAATAAAAGTTAGTTTTCTTTAGAAGTGTGTTTGCTGTCCTCATGCATTTCAGTCTGTAAACAGATTAAACCACTGAACTGAGTCACACTCATCTCTCCCTCTTTCTGTCTCTCTCTCTCTCTCTCTCTCTCAGTGTTTCCCAGCATCCCTGAAAAGCCGGGTATGCCGTGCCCAGGAGAGGACAGTGAGTATTTCATCTTTGATTGTCAAAGTCTGACTGTATCATAGTGTATCATTTGACTGTAGCATAGTTCTGATGCTGTTTAATGAGGTCTAATTGATGTATATGACATTAAAGCTGTTGCTAGGCCAGGGTGTTGCTATGTGGATGCTACAGTGTACTGGGTAACAATGCAGCCCAAGGAATTGGATTTTGTTTCTGCGTTTGCTTTGCTGTACAACTTATTATTCTCAACAGTTATTATTCTCTAGTGCTAGTCTTCTATTATTTGCTGGGTAAAGGTAAAGCTAACAGTGAACGCTCTCAGAACATAACGTAAACTTTCTGTTACATAAGTAAGATGTTTTGTAACATAATATTTTCCTAAGTTGTTAGTGGAACGTTTTACAAATGTTACAGAATTATGGAAAGTAACAGTCTTATAATCAAGCCATCGTGTTAATACATCTAAAAATCTGGACGTTTCGAGCATTCCTAGAACTTTCATTTGTTACTTTCAAATGTTAGGAAAACGTAACGTTGTTTCAACCTAAAATTGTTAGCTGGGTGTAGGCTCAGTGTTCAGCTGTTATGGGGAATAGTCTTGTCTGTCAGTGTGAGGGTACACCAGTGTAATACCACTCTGGTAACAGGGCAGTAATCCTGTGGTAAAGTGCTGTTTTACTGTCTCGAAGGTCAGACTGAGCTGAACGGCTGAGTCAGCACTTTGTACACAGCATGTCTGCCGTTTCTAAAAGTGGCATGAATTCCCAATCACCATTGACTATGGCGCATACCTGATGTATCCCATGTGCACAGTTTGTGTGTGCGTGCAAAAGAGAGGTTCATTGCTTTCCTATTGTAGTGGTACTGTGGTATATAGCTTAATTTATGGCCCGTTGATGTATCTTTGACATCATTCTGTGTGCTGCTTGTATGTGGAGCTTGGTGTATGTATGTGCACGTGTGAGTGTGTGTGTGTCTGTGTGCAGAAACCTCAAGCGTTTGCATTATGTTATTTGCATTACATATATTATAAATATCTACAGATACAGTATATAACAATCACCTCTGATTGTCATTCTGTAGGTACATAATAACTTGTATTAACCTCACCTCATTCGTTCCCTCTTTTGTCTGCGTCGCTGCGTTTCTGTTGTGCATGGCAGCGTGTGATGAATCCTGTGTGAACAGGTAATGAAAGTGACTCTGTTTGACAGTGTAAAGGCTTCAGGTTCGGCACGCTGCTGTTGTGTTGAATTGGTCCGGGCTCGTTGCTATGCGAGGTCAGTTCTTCATGTTGTGCATGAAAGCTCAGTAACCCAGAGCCGCTTGGCTACAGTCTTGTATGACAAGGAAAAATATAACCTTTTATTAAGGTTCAGTCTGCTTCAGTGATCATGGGCTCTTTTCTCCCTAGTCTGTTTCAGAGAAATCCGTTAAAGCCTCGTTTGCATTCTTCTTCCCAGCCAACAATTTTAGGTTGTAAGAATGTTTCCATTAAGTAACCGAAACGTTAAAAATGGAATTTTGGTTATAAGAACGTTATTCAGATTTTTGACCCAGTATGCACAGGTGTGACCAGTATAGCCTTGATCAGTGTTTTATTAGAGCCTCACATGATCTGAATTGATTGTGTTGTGATGTGGTTTTGTTCATGCTTGTCATTTATGAGCAATATAATAAAGATTAATGTCTTTAATGTAGATTAATGTAAATTGACCATGCCAAAATAGCTCATTATTTAATTGATATAATAAATCACTTTGCAATCACATTTTGAAGAAAAAACTCATAGAATTGTGATTGGTGTGATACCTGTTCAGGGTGTTGCATTTGTTTGCTCATGCTATAAGGTCTAGCCCACCTGTCTTTAACAATCTGCATGATTTAATGCGTCATTCAAGTATGTTGCACAAATGATGCTGGGGTATTTAGGTGCCAGAATTGATGACATGGGGTTAGGGCTTATTGTAATCACCACTAATTAGAAAACAACTTGTGCCATTATTAGACATGCCATCCCCCAGTCTCCTCCTCTTTCCCCACAGTCACCCCTCTCCTCCCGCCCAGTCACCACACACTGAGCCCTTTCACATCCAGTTGGATCCCATTCCGGTCACCCCCTCTGCTCCGCTCCATGTTTTCCACTAATCCCCTCAGCTGTTTGCCACCGGCTCTCTAGGGAAACAGCTACACCCCGACCAAGGGATGAGAGCGAGCGAGAGAGAGAGAAAAAGAAGAGGGCGAGGGAGAAGAATAATAGAGAGAGACGAGGAGTGCAGAGCAGAGCCAGGCACCGTAGCAAAATATCCGTCTGTGTTGCAGGGAGCTCCCTCCTTTTGTTTGTGCCGCCCGTCTCAATTAAGCTTTTCAAACACAGCAGCCTGTTCCTGATAGAAGCATCCCTCCCTCCCTCCCTCCATAGAGGAGGCAGCCTACACAAGGACGTCCAGCTGTAACGAACACGCAGGGAGCGACAGAACAGCAGGGAGGGGGAGAAATAATTAAATAAATCACAAGGAAGAGAGAGAGATCGAGCGAAGCGAGGAGAGCGAGCAGGAGGAGGGGATGTAAGCCGGTGCATCGTGGAGCCTGCCAGGGAAAATGTGCTGAATCGAGCAGAAAACAGGACGTAACCGGTGAGCTGCGTTTCCAGATCTCTTCCGTTTCTCCGACTCGTCTCGTGCCGCTGCTGTGTTTCTGCGAGGATGCGACTGACATTGGGTGTCCGCGGTGTGTCCAGCCCTTGTGCATGCATCCGTGCATGCATGTGTTTGCGCGTGCATGCGTGCATCCGTGTGTGTGTGTGTGTCCGTTTATGTGATTCTAAATCAGATGCATTGTTCCTCTCGGTCTCTTTGATTTCTGTTTTATTTCTACCTGCAGTGATTTAATGGCCCACCTTGCTTGCCGTACTTACTCATAGGTTTTCCTACGAGAGTTCGAACCCGTCCGCGAGTGCGGCAACGTTGGTGTAGATGCGTGCGAGTGCGTGCGTGTGTGCATGCCTACCTGATTTAGTCCGGGTTCGAGAGAGAAGAGCTAGCGTCCTTTATTTTAGCTTTCAAATTCAGCACACAAAGAAGGAGCCCATCCACACACCACAGACACTCTCTGCCTCTGTTTCTCCCCTCTATGTCGGAGACCCAATGCATCCTAAAAAGTCAGACGGTATGTAAATAGAATTGTATCATCTCAAGGTCTTGCTTTAGGGTATTGTGTGCTATTTCAATGTGTTGAGCGATGTGTAAATGAAGGGTCTGTGCGGTTCTATTGAAGGATTATTCTGTGTTTTCGGGCTCCCTAATCAAAGGAAATGTGCAGTTTTGACTGTTGACTGTGGATGGGGGTGTTTATGTCATTACGAATCCTTCTGGCCTGCCTCTCTTTTGCGTCCTCAGAAGAGGGAGGTTATAATAGATGCTCGTGCAGCGTTAAAATCTGACTGACATCATTCCTGAGATGTCGCTTATCACCACCTCTCAGCCGCGACCCAGCTAACCATTTTAGGTTGTAAGAACGTTCCCGTAAAATTTCCATTAAGTAACATAAACATTAAAAATACTATTTGTTGTAGGAACATCTATTTTTTCACATTGTATTACCAATATTGATTGGTTACAAGAACGTTGTTCAAATGTTCAAACTTAAGAATAACATTTTTGAAGTATATGATATATGTAACATTAAAAACCATTCTACTAATGTTACTGCATACATTTTTTTGATAACTTTAAGAGAGCTTTAAGAAAACGTTAGCCAGTGGTCTGATAATGTTCCCTGTTAGCTAGGGATGCACCCAAACACGAGGCTCAACATCCACAGGAACAAACATTTGTGTTTGTGACAGTGGCTGATTTAAAGACACAAGGAGTCATACTGAGGGCAGATTATATGTTTATGACGTTCTCGGAAACAACAAAGGAGAATTGTGCTCCCCTTCCTGGAACACAAAGCCCCGATGCTGTTGTCATGTGACATTGGTTTGATTCTCTCTTATTCTTAGTTTGCTGTCTAACTGATGCACCTTCAGACTCATTGTGGTTAGATTGACCTGCTGTTAGATCTGTTGGGGACTTCTGCCTCATCGATCCATGTTTGGTTTGTCTGATGTGTTTCAGTGGTGTGTGCAGTCACTGGTTCTTTTTTCCCTGATGTTTCAGACAGGCAAGGCCAATAAAGTAGTCGACACTGTTTTAAAACAGTAGTTTAAGTCTTTTGTGCGTTGAATGCTGCTCAGTTTCCGACTGTATTCCCAGTGTAGCTGTTTTTAGCCGCATTGTCTGTGTTCGGATGTCATCTGATCCACCTGTTCCAGTATTGATTGGTAATAAATCTAAATATGGCCACTGCAGCACACTAGCGGCGGTTTAGGATAACCCTTACGAACGATGCAAGAGTCTTTCAACAAATCTTCAAAAGGTTATCGACGATCGCTTTGGATTATTGAGGAATTAGTATTGAATTCGCAGACCGTGTATTTCTGTTGTGTATTTTAATTCTGACTTCAGATATTTAACATTTCTGCTGACACCAACCATTTCAAATGTGACACTGGCCCAGCTAACAATGTTAGTTTGAAGGAACATTTCTATAAAGTAAAAAAAAGTAAAAATGTTACTTGAAAATTCTAGTAAAATTCAAAACGTCCAATTGACGTTTTTGATATGATATATAATGTCAAAATAACATTCTGCTAATGTTAATGCAAGAATGTTTTGATAACTTTGAGGGAACTTTTAGAGAACGTTAGCCAGCGTTCTGAGAATGTTCCCTGTTAGCTGGGATGTGTTTATCAGCAGTGTGTTGAAACTGCTCCACCTTCCGATTGTTATACACCTGTGATTGTTTTCTTTGTGTAATAATTAAACGCTCATTAACAATTAACAGCCATTTATCAGCCATTTATCATAATATGTTGTGCCTTTTTGATGCTAGTCTTGTGGGATGTCAGTTGAACAGTATAGAGATTACAGCCCACCCTTTGGGTTCAAATCCCACCCATATCATATAATGTCTTGACACAAAATTACAAATGAACTGAAAAGCCATAAAATGCCATAAAGATTTTAGCCCAGGTTCTGTTCATTAATTAAAACGATGAAATCAAACATCTGGTGCTGTCTTTGTATGTGATGTGGGGGAAGTGATGTCACAAGCACTCGTTTGATTCGTTCTCTCTCACCTTGAGTTTAACCTTCTGCTTTGGTTTTGATGGAGGACGACTGCGGAGGCTTCTCACTGTAACTTGCTCTGCTGCATGTTTTGTGGCTATTTTAGGGATTAGGTGTTAAAAAAAAAATCCGAGCTTATGTCTAGCTGTTGCTGGGCAAGGTTTATCGTCATGGTAATGGTTGTTATGATGTAATAGATATGGTGGCTCGTCTCTGGAAAGACAGATGGCTCTAAAATGGAGAATGTAAATGAAGATCTCCCTCTTCATATTCTCTCTCTTCCTCCCTCCGTCTCCCACACCCGTCATTCTTTCTCGCTCATTAACTGACTTTCTGAATTCGCCGTGCTTGCTGTTCTGTCGTTCTCTCCCTCGTTCTCTCAATCCGTCAGCTCTCTCTCTAACCATCTCACTAACTCAGCTTAATCTACCGCGCTCAAATGCCCCCCCCCCTCTCCTCCGCTCATGATCTTTCGTGCTTCTCTTCCTCCACTGTTTTCTCTCTCTCTCTCCCACGCCGGTCATTCTCTTCCGTTCATTATCTGTGCTGATGTTCTGTCCTCCGCCTTTCCACTCCTCCAAAAAGCCAGGTTAGATTTCATCAGATGTCTTCCGCTGAGGGAACGGTTCTCCACTCCAGCAGCTTTTACTGGACGTTCGTTGCACAACAATTATTAGGATCGCTCTCACAAATCAACTTTTTTCCTTGTTTACATGTTCTTTTTAAAGCACTTATATTCCCCATAATCACTGATTAAGGCTTAAGTGGGTAATGAATAGTGCCACCAAACAGAACTACAAAAATGATTGGTTTCGAAGGGCTTTTTGACCACGCCCCCCTCATCTGCCATTGGTCCTTCAAAACGGATAGTCTCGCCACTTTGAAAGAATCATAAAATTTCTCCATATGCTATTTTCCACTTTTGAAGTCACGTGATTGCTTTAGCTGAGGACCTTAAATTTGTTGCTCGTCGTACAGGTTTTGGAATGCATGAGTTTAAATTCAGGTGATACATTTTCAGGTACGCTGTTCTTTTAAGATTAGAATTTGAATTTTTCTGCTTTAAGGAGACGAGATGGTTTAATAAACATAATCTGGTCACCACTGATAAGAATATGGCTTCGTCAAAGTTTGCACCCCTCCCCCCTGTCATGTGATTTTACTCGCACACCGAAGAGCTCAAATGTGGATCAGGAACCGGTAGCGCCGCGAGCGCTCGACCTAGCTGATCAGACGCCCATCTTAAAATAGACACGCAGACACGCCTTGATGCCATCAGAACCTCAGTGTCCTCTCTCTCGTCCCCTACTGTCCTCCATCTATCCTCTCTCTTTATCTCTCTTCTTTTGTGGTGCACAACAATGTTGTCGGAGTCTTAAGTGCTTGCCAGTGCTAAGTGTTCTGTCCACACAATGACCCGCTCAGACCTCTTTATTAACTGTCACAGAAGCCAAGGGCTTCATTTCTGTGCTGTGCTTTATCACCGACGCCATTTTATGATGTCATAGTCGTTCTTCAAAAACGATTTGTCCCACTTCCCCTGAAACGTTATGAATGATAATATTGTTCGGTGGAAAAGATCCGGAAAGTGTGTGTGGGGAGATGCATTAAGAACCTTTATTAGCTCGGCTCATAAATAGAAATTGTGGCGGACATTTCTGTGATCTTTGCAGCGCTCAAGCAATGCCGTGTTTAAAATGATGAAATATTTGTGTTTTTGTGAGAAAATGGCGCCTCGTTGTCTTTTCGATGAATATATATGTCCAGCTGGTCAATAAAATCACGTCATAATGATTAATCTGAGTGGTTTTGTAGCAGACTAATCATATTATTTGCATAATCCTCCTCAGCAATGTGATCATTCAGTTATACAAACATTTAAAATGTCTTTCAAGTTTTTCTACCATCAAATCTATTCAGAACCTGCTGAGTTTGACAGACCAAAATATAATCAGAAGCACCTGAGGAGTCTGATGAGCATTAAGTCGGTGTGCTGCTGTTATTTATTCCAGTTCTTTTGTCATACAGAATCAGAAACAGCCTGAACCAGGACGAGAGAATAATCATTCATTACTTTAATCAGCTCCTTTATTCAGTTCTGTGGTAATGTTTTCATTAGCGTGCACTTCCTGTGCTTTGAAATGTTTACATTTAGTCATTTTTTTTTGCTTCGATGTGCTGTTGGAATAACTACTGTTTAACACGCTACTTTGTGTTACCAAAGATTATCGAACGTTAATGAGATTACACACTTATGTCGCTACGAATGGGGGAAAGTGCAGCGCCCAATATGGCCGCTCTAGCAAAGTAAGCCCCGCCTTCCAGTAGAAGGAGCCAATCGTCAGTCCACAATACAGTAACAGTTCTCTAGGGGAGGGGCTCTGTACAGTGTTGTGAGCCTACCTGCCAAACTTTGAGCCTTCAGTAGTGATTTGAGTATAAGGTTTTCAGGTTGATATCAGCACAAACCCATTCGTGTGAGATGCTGACATTAGGATATAATCTGTGAGTGTCATTCCATCTCCCTCTCAGGGTCTGCAGTTCTCACTCCCTCCTCACATCATTTTTTTCCTCACTTTGCTTCTTTTTATGTCCTTCCCCCTCCCTTCCTGTTTCACAGACTGAGCAGAACTGTCAGGGCGAGAGACACCAGGTGTTGATGTGCAGTCTCTCTCTCTCTCTCTCTCTCTCTCTATACCTCCACTGTTTCTTTACTCTACACTGTTTTAGCCATGTAGCTGTAAAGATCAGTCAGTACAGAACATTTATCCCTTTGATTCGTTGTTCGTTCATCTTCTGTGGATTTGGTCTGTTGCTATGATACTGAGTTTCACACAGGGCCAGAGCTATGGGCCAAAATGCCACCAAACGTGGTGCAGTTTTTTATTTCTGTACTTTTTTGGCGTGTGGCATACTTAATATTTCATTTTTAAGACGGATCATGTGTCTTAATTACGGCTAACTTTGTATTTGATGTTGTAACTTCATTTATAAGTAATAGCGATGAGTGAGAGGCAAATGTTTCCTCCTAGAAAATATTAAATGTGTGACACTAGTTGATTATAAAGCATATTACAATTCAGATTTGATCCGTTTCCATTGTACCAGAAGCAAGATGAGGTAAAACACAGTATTTACCTGTAGACAAACATAGCACACGTTCAGTTTACATGTTTTGTTTGTATATATTTTAGCTAAATGTTGGAGGAGATACTGCGTAATTTGTAAATCAACCGTGTCCGGTTCTTGGCTTGAATCAGTGGCATGAGTCAGCACTCAGCCAAGCAACGTGTGTGTGTGTGTGTGTGTCTCTGTGCACGCATGAAAGACGACAAAAAACATTATTTACCCAGCTCCATTTACTCTGCCGACACACTGTACATCATTTAGGGGAATAAGCCTGGCACGGATGGCCCTTGTGTCCGGCTTTTTGATTCACTTAGAAAAGATGCCACATCTCAGTTTGTTGGCTAAGCAAAAGCAGGGGGCCGCACTGCCATGCCTGCGCAGTGTTTGTGGGCGTGCGTGATATAAGATGCTCTAAATAGATCCTGGATAACTTTAGGTTTAGTTTTAGTCATTCTGGACACTGGTTACGTGGGAGCATGTGGATTCAAATAGAAGTTGAAACGCTCTGAAACGTTTTACAAGTAAAAAAAATCAAATCAAAACGTCTCGTGGCTTCACATAAAGGTTCTTTATTGTCTTGTTTCTGAGGCGTTTTTGTGAAGTCAGGATAAGCAGCTCAAGGTAAGGACACTGGGTTCAGGTAGGGGGTCATAGGTACTGTATTATGACTGTTTAAAAATCAGCGAGTGATTTGCGGTATCTTTCTGAGAACGAGGGAAGGTGACTTCACCCTCCACCCACATCACACTCTTGCTTGTGCTCAGCTGTGAGGTTTAACACATCCTCACTTATGTTCAGTTCTCAGCCTGTGGCATTTCTCAACACAACACTCATTTCACCCGATGAGGCTTGTTTTAATGTTTCCATGGTAATGCTTTTATAATTACAGTCCTTGCAAGGTAGGCAAGATGTTTAGAAGGTATGCAAGGTATTTTTTGGTTTAAAATATATGTATAATGTACTTCTATGCATCATATACAGTTTGTACTTATACTGTACTTTGTAATATAATTTAAAATGTAGAAGCAGGAAAATCTCACATTGACTAGCACGGAATCGCCACATAATTTGCATACTGAGTTGTGATTGGCCTTCATCAAACATCAGTTTTATGGTTTATTAATGGAAAGCGTATTGAAAGTGATGAAGTGTCTCTCTCTCTTTTTGGGACACAATTTTGCATATGAATTTTTTATGATTGTGAAGAATGACAGTGAGTTTGCAGAATAAGAGCTAATATTCAGAGGCAAGTTTGACGTTTGATGTTTGTCTTTGACATCTTGATAGTGATACAGTATTTGTTGTTTATTCCAAGGGAATATCTCACTTTGACTTTCGGTAATGAGGCTGTGAATTAATAATGCAGTATTGTGTCTTTGTTTGTTCAGTATAATAAGCAGACTGTTTCCTCCAACCACTGGCAACCCGCATCATAGACTTACAGCCAATGACGTTTGTCCCTGTGGCACCTCTCAGCCAATAGGATTCCGGACTGAGACAGCTCAACCTGATGTGATAGGGGCTCTTATTGGATTCTAGTTTTTATTCATTCCTTCATTCATAATTTAACAGAAGTCTGTCCAGAAAAACCCACTGACCTCTTTTTGGGGGGATACATTATTTTGTCCCATGTTAGCCCTCTGTTGACTTTTGTTTTAGAGTTTATTGGGTTTCTTTCACAATTATCAACTCCTTCATTCAAATAAAAAAATGGATTGTTTTGGTGGCATTATTTTGCTCAGCTAGGCTAGCATATTAAACGCTTAAGGGTTCTTGACACGTTATAGTGTTGCATCAAACAGTTACAGTAATGTTTCTGAATTATTCCCTCACAATCTTTGGTGAATTCATAAGGCAACCGCACAGACTCTGGTACTTAAAGTGGGTTTGTTGTACATACGTTACATACATAATATGGCTTATTTAAATCTGCTGGTGCTTTGTTTTTACACACAATAGTGGTTTTGTGAGGTGAAAAGGCTGGAAAGATCATACCTTCAAATAAGCTGTGCTGTTTGCTTTGGTCTTTCTGTTAGTGTTTTAGGGGGCCTATCGGCAGTGGCAACAGCATGTAAACTGCCTGCGGGCCAGATGCACGTTACCACTGCTACCAGCCGAGCTACAGGAACAGACGACCATGAATACATCTTGTGTTTGATGTCCATAGCACTTGATCAAAAGTTCAATACAAAAGACAAATTTCATGCAGACCCATTCATAGTCTAATCTGGCCATTTTCTTGAGCTCTACTCCTGAAGTACAGGAGATACACTGGAGATACACTGGAATTATACAGGAGATATACAGGAGATATACAGGAATTATACAGGAGGTATACAGGAGGTATACAGGAGGTATACAGGAGATATACAGGAATTATACAGGAGATATACAGGAGATATACAGGAGATATACAGCCTCCAGGCATTTGTGGACATTAATGTCTAGCGAACACAAAATTTGACCGGGTTTTACCAGATCCGCCAGTGATAACCGTGTGTCTTCCACTGGAAAGATGATTTCCTCCAGGACTGTAAACACACTTCGGATTATCTGACATTGATTATTTTTGCCTTCATATTGATGTGTCTGTCACAGGAATAATTCGGCAAATTAATCTATTAGTCCCTTTGCACTCCTGCCGACCTTCACTAGACGATGTCCTATAGAGATGTTTTACAGCAGGGACACACAGAAATACACAGAGGAGTCTCCTGTTTAGCATTGGCTGTAATTTTCAAACAAAGCCTCGTGCTGGTGAATTGACCTCGAGGGGCTTGAAGGAGGAAAATAAGAGGCTCAAGCACTCTGGGTGAAAGTACAGAAAATGGAGGAGGGATCTCCTTTCTTTATGTGTGTTTGTGTGACTGGATTCAAGCTTCTGATTGGCTGATGCAAACTGAGCCGCTTGTCTGTCATCATGCATGGAGGAAGCAGCTGTCATGCCCATGAAACCTCCAAACCTCAGAGGAGAACAGAAGGTGGTGGAGGGGATTTCTGGGTAGTTTCTCTCTAAAATGATGCGCACAATATTTGATTATATTATATTTGAACCCTAACAATATTTTTCATACCTAAATACATAAATGGGGCCTGAAAAAATATATTTTTTCAACAAATGGTCAGTGAAAGAAAGAGCATCACCTTCAGAACTGCATCACCTTCAGAACTGTTGATTGTCAACCTCAGGAGGTCAAGCTAAATATTACATGAGCTGTTTCAGTTTCCATTCATTTTAGATCAGGTTTGCGATTTTGGAACCCAGAACTTGGGTTTAAAAAGCTTATTTGAGTGTTTTTTTTTACAATCGAACGTTAATGAAACATCAAATTGAAATACATTTGGAATGTATTAAAAATGTGCAAAAATATATGTTGTCACCTATATAAGGTTGCAGTTGTAGTCTAAATTAAGCTATGGCTAAGTTGGAACTAGCTACTGTAGAGTGGGATATATACATGTATTAGTTTGTAGTCATTAACGATTAATTTTTCATATTGCAACTTGGTTTAAAGTATTAAACGACTAGAGTTAATTAGTCAACAAAATAATTCGCTATTAAAATAAGGACAAAAATGGCATGGAGTCCAGGATGTCACAGTTTTAAGGTATTTTCCATGTTTTGTAATGGGGTTCAGGGTTGCATGTGGGGGCACAGCTAGATTTTAAGTTTTTTGATCATTATTTTTCCAGTGTAATTTAAAGACTATATAATGCTGTGATTAGGGCACAGGCAACACGCTTCTGTTTTGAGCAGGAAGGAGGGAAGAAGAGACAGAATCAGAGAGAAGGAGGATGAAACTGTGATTAGGAGAGCTTTCATTGTAAGGAAATGGGAAGTTTAGTAACAGAGCAGATGAGCTCTTCAGTGGCGCGTTGAGCTTCAGTTATTATGTTGTCATAATCAGCGTGTGTAAATACAGCGTGTTCGCCTGCAGAGCAGAAGACGCATTTGTCACCGCTCGCAAATCTTAACACCACCCGCATCCTTCCAATTATATTCAGCAGCTCTCGAGAATAACGCAGAAA
>JAZGTI010001562.1:0-20757 GCA_036877585.1 Botia kubotai
TTTTCCCAGCAAAGAAAGACTGTAAGTTAGATAAGGACATTGGCTAAAAGCTTCTTTAGTCAAATTCTAAATTTGGATTTCTTGGGATCTTAATTTAATGAGTACATTTTGAATCTCTGAAGTGTTATTCGTGTGTTTATTCCCATCTCCCGGTAGAGGGCGTGCTCTGGCAATTTACTGCAAAACTACAATTTACACAACCTAGTTTGACTAAGTGCATTTTAAAGATGTGGAGATAATTTTTTTAAATGTCTGGTAGTAGCAACTAAACCTTTTTTACATAATAATACATCCATTCCAAACCTGTCTGACTCATTCTCAAAGAATAAGCTGTGTGAAAATTTGTCCTCCAGCGGAAATGCAGCACAACGGACTCCCTTTGCACATATTACTGAAACAATAATTAACAACACATATTTAAATGAATAATTAATTGAAATTAATTTATATTAATATGTCAATAAATTAATAAAATTGACTTGTATGGGCATAAATCTCAAAACTCTCATCAGAACGGCGCCAGCGTTTTAAAGACGTACCACGTCACAAAAATGTACGACGTCATCGCACTACAATTTTTTTAGCAACTTTACTGACTAAAGTTTCCAGCCGGTAAAATGATGGATAGTTCGTGACATCACTGGTAACTTAAGACATATATTTTTACTGTTCACTATTGTCATTTATGACCTTTTTAAAACCAGCTGTAATAAATATTATGTATTACTGAATAAGACAAAGTCCTAGCATCCGTTTATCCATCCAGTGGATAGAGATAATGTCTAGTGTGTACATAATAAAGTCAATTAACATAATTAAAAAGCTTTCCTAGAGTTACAACTGCTTGTAAGTAATGGTAAGCCTACTTATGTAAACCAACACTTAGCATATATTGGTTTTGTTTTGCACATTTTTTCAGTAATGCAGATTCTCGTACTTGTGCTGCTCGCGCTGTCAGGGGTCTCTCGCGCCAAGCGGTGTGAGTGGGGCGCGTGCTTGTGTAAGCCCGAGCACTTGGCCACGAGGGTGTGCAGTTTAGGGTCTCCCGTCTTGTGGTCCTCTGGGGCCATAGAAGTACAATATCTGGACCCCACTGTACAGATCTTAATGGAAACTTCAACCGACAAGCTGGTGAATGTACAAAAAAATGTGAGGCCACACAGTTTTGATTTTAGACATTAACATTAAGCTAATGTTACAAATCTTATTTTGAGCCTGTGTATTGAATGTTTTTCATGTAATAAATAATATCCTGCTGTCTCATAGAAATTTATGGGATTTCCATATTACATCAGAGTAGACCTACTATGTGACTCAAAGGTAACAAAATTCATTTTAATAAGCATGATTAAGTTTCATGAAATTTGGAAGAAATTGTTGACATGTTTTTTGTGAAACTAACCCACACACAGCTGAAGAGTCTGTTTGTAATGCTGTGTGTGTATAGGAATCTTCAAAAAGAGCCATGCTGGAGGCGCTATTGACAGGTTTGACTCCTATTGTGATTGTGATGCTCCAGGAACCAACACACCCCACTCGCCTCAAACCACAGAGACTAGAATTGGAACTCACAACCGCCCCACTATTGGACAATGGTGTGTGTGGCACTATATTTAAGTGCATGCTTATACTCATAAAGACAGTTTTCTGAGTGGTTTGCTTGTGTGTGCAGCTTCATGTAAAAGCAAAAATTGTCAGTTTGGCTGGTATGCCCCAATGCCCATCATCAATGGTTCAGTGGTATACAGACTGAAGATTAGATCGAATAGAGTGGCTCCTGAGGATATACTGCTGAAAAGGTTAGTGTATGTGTGTGTCTTTTTATTGCCATAAACTGTCTAATGGCCTTAATCTTTTGATGTGATTATCATTTGAGAACAGCTTTTCGCTAAATGTGAACGGCTATGTGCGTACCACACAGAAAGGAGAGACTGAAACCTCGCTTGGCACTGAGGTGAGGTTAAAAGAAAACTTTATACACTTTCTTTGACCTGTTTGAGTGGATATCACATTTTAAATAGCTCACATATTAGTGTATGATATTTATGTGCATGTTGTTTGGATAGATACAAGTCATAGAAGACATGCTGAGAGTTGGTAGTCCATCTCGCCCGCTTTGGGCTGTAGTGGACCATACCCCTGTTCTCTTGTTGCCAGGGATACCAGACTTTAAAGCTGTGCTTGTGACTGCTACTGAGTTCCAATTCACATCTCTCATAGAGGTAAACTTTAGTGTGATAGTGAATATTAAGAAATCGTATGCAGTTGTGCTGATCTTACATTTGTGTGTGTTTAGCTGGCACAAGTATTCATTGTCTCTGAATGAACCTCTGTGCATGTATAGGTGAATATAGGAAGCCACTGGTCAGACTCTTTGAGTTGTTTGCAGGAGGAATTCTCCTCAATGATTCAGGAGGCAATTTCTACAGAGAGCTCACTGTTTATCAGACACAATCAACAGCTATACCGTTTCCTAGGAAACTATTCACTTCTTCCACTTAAAGTGCCACCATCAGGTACAAGAGAATCCATTTATTTTCTAGGTCTAAAATGTAAAGCAAACTTTTATTAAGAGCACTGTAGAATAGAAAATGTTTTGATAGTAGGCATAGTTCCTTAGTTGCAAATGCAGCACTTTATGTAATTGTAGAATCTAAAGACAACATGAAACTTTTGTAACATTATGGGATTTCATTGGATTGTGAAAAGTAGGCTATGATTTTATTTGTTAACATTTTTACCACCTGTGGGGCAATGTTTGTTAAAATGCTTAGAAAAGTTGTTTAGGAGGCACTGTAAATGATCTAATACGGTAGGATCCAATTTGTCTTTAAAGGTATAGTTTACCCAAAAATAATCATTTTCTCACCCTCATGCCATCCTAGGTGTATATAACTTTCTTTCTACAGTCGAACACAATAAGAGCTATATCGAATAATATCCTGGCTCTTCCCAGCTTTGTAATGGTAGTGAATTGTGAGATTTTGAAGCTCCAAAAAGCACATCCATCCATTTTAACAGTAATCCATACATAGACTCCTGTGGCCTAATAAATGTGTTTGAAGCGTAACATTATGTCAATAACTTTGAATGTGATTGGTTTTTCCATGTCACACGACTACCTGTTGTGTGCGTTGTGATCAGAAGTTGAAAGAAGAAAGTCATATATACCTAGGATGGCTTCATGTTTTATTTGTGGGTGAATTCCTTTAAGGGCACACTGTCTCATTCTCTTCTCCTTTATTTTGAAATCACACAGTTGCATGGGAACAGTTATTGCATTCAGTCTGTGTGTCTGGTTTGGTACCAGTAAGTCTTCCTCATCATGGTAGGGAGTACTTCTATGTTCTGGGGGGAGGACTACAGAGTGGAACCCTCTACCGTGCAGAGGTTTATGGTCAGATAATAAATACTCCTTCTCCATTTCCTTCCAAACCATTTAGCATCCCGTTATCCTGACTGCATTCATCTGCTATTTTTGTCGCAATTAGATGGTGATGTTACATTTATAGAGTTGGTGGATTCTTTTGGCCACACTGCATGCGAGTTTGCGACTTCTACGTGCTGTTATGTGAACCGCAAAAGAAGCGTTATCAACCGTGAGTGTACTATTAAGAGATATAGTCATGATATATCACAGCTCATTCATCAACTGTTTTACATCACTAATTCTTTTCTTGGACTTTTTATGAATTAGACAAAGCTGATTTCTTATGTTAAAATGTTATTCATAAGGAAGAAAATGATAGAGATTTAATCTTTTCCATCAGGGTCCAGCTGCCAGGTGCGCTATGTGGCCCAGAATGCCCGGCAATATGTGACTGATATTATCCTAGTGGAACTGCTTCCACAACAAGACCAAGAACATTCTTACATACTGCTCACATTGGGTAACACTACCACAAATTGCACATTACTTACCTGAGATATCTGAACTTAAAAGCAAATAAACATACAGTATGGACAGTTCAGACCTTCTGACACAGGGGTCAGGTTAAGCCTTGAGCAAAGACTGTTTATGAAATAATGAAGAGTTACTGACATCACATTCCTGATCTATATTAGAAAGAGACATTGTAAGAGGAGGAGATGGAACTCATACAAATATAAGCATTTGAAAAGCAGTACTGCCTGCTGGATGTCATAGTCACTACACACTACATATAACACATATATACATATAACGTGTTATATATTTGTATACGAAATTAAATCTCAGTAAATAACTTACGTTTTTGAAGTCTCAGAGATATTTGGGTAATTTAAGTTTATTAATTCAGTTATTGTGAATTAAAAAAAAAAATTTAAATGTTCTGAGTGAAAATCTTGAGTAAATAGTAGGAGTCATTTTCCATATACAGAATATTATATCTTCCAACCTGCAAATATGCACTGGTTCAGAAAAGTGCTTGTTTTTTGTTTCTCTACAGATGGCGATTTCCACATGGGGGACACTTTACCTAAATTTATTTCTAATGGTAAGAAACAACATAAGCACAAAAGACATCAGTATTATCTTGTGTCTGTGAGTTGAGCATGTGTAACATTAAATTTTTTTTGTGTTTACATTTTTTATTATATGTTAGATGTATCTGATATGTTTAGGTTGTCTTTGTGTCTATACATGTGTGTATGTATTTTATGCTGTGTGTAACAGAGCAGCAGGAGGACAGCTCTGTAGAGCTGAAGCTTAATGGAATGACATTCAGCCCCGGCACTGGAATCCTGTACATCTGGGGCAACACACTCATCTGCTCTTATGTACTCACGTACGTGCATACACATTTACATGAATATGCAAAATTGCACTTACATAATTGTTATAAGGTTTTGGTGTGTTTGTGCAGTTGGGATGTTGGGCAGAGTTTTCTGTTCTTTAATGGATTTCCTACCGACCAGATGATCAAATATTTCACTTTGTCTTACGATGGACACTTTGTCTTTGTCACTGCACGGGAGGAGGTGCGTATATGTTTCCATGTTTGATTTAAATTGCATCAAACAAAACAGTCAGGACAGATTTGGGTGTATAAGGTTGTAATGATCCTCTCTGGTCAGTGTTTGTAGCATTATGTATGTGTTCTTATCTTTGTGTGTATCTGAAGCTGTGGTGGGGTCAGGAGAGAACGGATTCTGTTTTCCGCTTGCGACCGTCTCGGGGCTGGAATGTGTTCTCCCATCTACAGTCTCTTCAGGAAGCTCATTCACACCCAGCAGATTACAGCACACTCACTGTGTTTTATGACAGTGATAAGGAGTTACAGGAGGTTTATACACACATAGATCCTATTCACATCTCATGCACATATGTGATCTTTTTATAATCATACATTATATGCGTATAATCTCAGGATCTCTTTTACAGATTTAAAAAAAATCTGAGCAACACCAACACTTACAATGTCTGCACTGTGTGTGTATGTGTGTGTAGGTGATGTACATGGTGGACTTTGATGGGAAAGGTTCAATAGTGAAAAGAAAGCTCCCAGTAGCTGAAATTCTTTACTACACTAATTTTTCACAAGCACCACAAGAGGCTCAGCACCTGCAGTAAGATATGTACTTGTTTTTTAGTGTGTTCATGCACATTATTTTGTGTCTTTTGTGTTTAATTTATTTGAAAAGCGCTTTTTATGTTTTACTTTGGTCTGATCTGTTTGTCTGATGTCTTTCTGTCTTTGAAGGTCACACAGTCATTTTTGTTTAATGTCTGAGTGTCTGTTTGACTGGGACAACTTTGAGGATTTGCCTAATCTGGAACGATTTAACCGATTGCAGCGGTACCTGGTCACACCTCCACTAGTGACACCTCCCTCTGGATTACATACCACACAGTCATTGGCTGTGTACCAGGGTCTTCTCTACCACCTTCTTCAGATCCATGCACAATACATCATGGTATTATACGAATATGTATACTTTTAATGCTGTTACTAATCTATATTCATAGTATACAGTATAAAATATCTGTATGCTTGTAACCTCTATACACTGCTGTTATTGTAGATATATTGTCTACCAGATGATCTAGTACCAGCCTAAAGACCAAGCATTGATGCTTGTTATATTTCTTCATTTTTCAGGACATTGGAGATCCTAATAAGAATCCCATCTCACGTATGAAGCAAGATGAACTGGTAAATATAAAGAATGAAAATGGATGTTGAAATAAAACAACCTATAGCAGACACATCACATTCAGACGTTGATGGCAGCTGTACAAAATTAAATGTTAAAATATTATCTGCCAGATGTCCCAGACAACTCCCATATCATGGGTACCAGACAGTTACATTAAGTGAACATAAACACAAGTGGCAGTTGCTTTTATCCAAAGCAGCTAACAGTGCATTTAAGTTAATGTTGTGGTGACAACACTTTTGGGGCAAATGTTGCAATCTGTTTGTTCTTGGCACATTTCAGGACCTCTGTTTTAACCTGGGTTGTAACAGTACATCCTTATTAGGTGTTACTGTGGACATGAAAGGCTACTCGCGCCCAACCCTTAGCCCACCATCTACTTTACCTGACAGAGTTTACCTGGACCGAACCACTGTATTCTCATTCTCTCTGTACCTGAGAGCCCAGCAGCTCACTCAGGATCCTATAGGTTAGGAACACAAACAAACTGTTCACCACCTATATAATACCAAATTATTAAGTCTGTGCCAATTATGGCTGCTGAAGTGAATATGTTATTTAGTGGTGTACAGTCTGAAGGCCAACCCTAACAGTGAAAAACAATACACAATAATACTGATTGATCAGATTTTCTGTCACTTATATAAATAAATTCAAAGCTATTAGAAAATAACAATTACATAAGCTAGTAAAGTAAATAGTGATTATTTTACATCTATTGGCAGTGATCATAATAATAATAATGTGTTTGTTTTTGTTCCAGATACGAGTGATTTAAATCATGTCAGATTGTCTGTGGAGGTCTCTGATTGTCAATATCTAAATGCGACAGTCAGCAGATATGTGATGTTAAACCATGAAGGAGTTCTTTATAAGGCACCGAACACTCGCATATACATCATTCCAACACTATCTGTTCTTACTGGTATTCATATATGAGACATGTTGGTTGTTATGAGACAGTTGTTTGCTCAGCTTTGTCTCACTGTTGTCTAGGTGACAGTAAGTGACAGGGGCATGTTTCAAGGCCAGATGTTTCCAGGAGAGGGCCTTCTGTCCCTCAGTGTCCTGCTCAGGGTCAGCGATGCTAAAATAATACATTTTAATGAAGTTTTTTAACATATTTTTCTTGCGTAATTAATATATTTGTCAAACCAGTGGCCTGATATTTATGTGTTTTTATTTTTGGATGATCAGATGAGCAATTCAGAGATGCATTGTTTTTATCAAACTGGTCGCGAAATAGTTCTCAAGGTAATTCTTACGCTCTCGTTCTCTCTCTTGTTCTCTGTCTCTCTCCTGCTCGTAGGGACTCATTGTGTAATGTTCTGTCTCACTTAGGGTCTGCAGACTGTGCCTGTTTTTATTGGTTGTCCTCCTGGTAACCGATTGGTGTTTGATGTCAAAACTTCTCTGCAGGAGTCTGTACGTTTAAACAAAAGGAACTTCATCTGCATGAATCCAGACCCGGTTATACCTTGCTTCTACTATAAAAACTGTACGAATCTTGTTGCAATGTCAAAGAACAAACCAGTTAATTATGATGATGTATAAATAGCTCAGTCTAGCTATGTATATTTAGTATGCAAATATGCAAATCTCTCACTCTCTCTCTGTAGTGTTCTATCCATTCTTTAAGGTTCAGGATCTGGTTTTGGGAGAATCTAGGAAGTTTTTTGGCAGGTAAGAGTCCTTTCACTTTTACTATTATTAACAGTCTCGCAAAACAGAATATAAATGACCCCTTTTAATATGAATTGTTTTTGTTTGTTATTGCAATTATTTTTAGTTCCCCAAAAGTCATGAGGTGTAACAGTGCCTGTGTATTGTACATCCTGTGTGTGTGCGTGTATTTTTTAGCTACATTTTAAAGGTAGTGGGTGGTGGTGCTTACTCAAGGGAAAATATTCGTCAATACAGTCCTGAGGAGATATTGAGATATAACAGTCTCAATTACAGGTACACAACAATTCATATAATATTTTACTATTCATATAACACACTGTAGCAATATACTCAGAATGTATGATAGCACATCACAATTTAACAATGTCACACAGTCTCCTGAGTAGGGGTCATTACGTATCTTGCATAGTTCTAAAAGACTGGCATCATATACTTGTGTTAATGTGTTAGTTCAGAGGAAACACTGGTGTGGGTGTTGGATGGCTTTTTGGATGACCCCCACTCTTTTAACATGACTGCTGAAGGCTTCGTCATTATGAATGGAAGCAGGAACAATGGAATCAGGTGATGTCTATATTAAGGAAAAAAATGAGTTCAGAAATCTGTAGCACTATGTACTATTTCATGCTGAAACTGTATGTATGTCTAGGTGGCTTTGTAAGAAGAACTCTCCTTGTGGTGATGTGATAGCCCAGGGTCCAACTTCTCCATGTTTCCATTTCATAATTGAGGTGTCAAACAGGTGAAATATGTATTTGTCTTGTCATGTTATGTCTGTCATTCAACAGAAAGAGTTAAAGTACTCATGTCATAAAGGTTTGTGTTTGTGTGTAGGAATATAGATATGAACACATACTGTGATTACACTTCTCGTTTTGAGATTATTGTACATGCGCTCAGCATTAGTGAAAGCAGACAATTCTTCGGTTATCTGGTAAGTCCTCTAACACACATATAACTGAATGTATCAATCTTATACAACCCTTTTGTTTCTTATGCCTATACGTTAGGGGTGTAGCAATATACTAATGTCATAGTTCGGTTTATATCATGGATTGGGGGCCATGGTTCGGTTCTGTTTGCTGTGGGGGCAGGGTTCATGGCATGGCACCAACAATGCTGAAGAACACTAGATTCACATTTTTGGAATATTATATCAAAGCAGTTTAACATTGTCATACTATACACACGTTTCCCCACACAGTGTGCTGAAGTCACGTTGGTTTATTTTTTTAATAGTTTAAGAAATATACTGCATAAAATATGCCATTCATAACTATGCAATTAAACACTGTCAACGGCCATGTCAATGCACACCATAGTTGTGTTAAATAGTTAAAAAGCTGTGAAAATGTGATTTTGGTGATCTTGGAGTCTGATTTAAATCTTTGAGTGTTGCTCCAGCACCATGCGCATTGATTTTAAACACAACAAAATGTTTGGTCTTAACACAAAGTGCACAGAACTTTTAGCAGCCTTACAGAACTAGGCAAGAACAGCTTTGGCATGCCATGCGAGTACCACAGTATGTAGAATGGGTGGTGTATAAGTTTTTCGGTTTGGTTTTGAATATTGTTACACCCCTAACTGTACATACTAAGCAGCTGAAAACTGCACCGAAATTACCTTGATACAAAGTTGGATGTTTTCTATAGTTTATAATTCCATTAATGGCTACTGTAATGAATGTCTTCTATTTTAGATGACTTTAGTGTGCATCCTTGGTTTGATGGTTTTTTATTATGCGTCACAATTCCTGAAAAATACAATTTCCAAGTGTCATGAAAGCACACACGGTAATACGAACGCATCTCTTAAAATCTGTACTGCTAATGTTTTATCAGCATATTATTCATGCTGTTTTGATGAGCTGAGCTTCCTGCCAGTTTGCAGATTTCGTCATTGCCGCGTTGCACCAGAGATTCAGCTGTCAGACCGGAGCAGGGAAAACGATTCAACACATGAACAGGACACAGACTGTTCACACCAATGTCTTTAATACTTGTTCTTCCACAAATGTACTGTGTTACACAAGATAGGACAACTAAAAACATTTTTTAATAGCAAAAAATAAACAATGAACAATTAAAAATTAAACAATGGTACAAAATGTTGACTCCAATCTGATTCTGGAAACAGAATTCTTCCCTCTGGGGTCAGGAATTAAGACATGCTATGGTAATGGGCTTAAATGTGGAGTTCAAAAAGGTCACAGAGTCATTTGTGGTCATCATGGATTCAGTTTGCGTGTTGTGCAGTTGAAAAACACAGTTTGAGAGTATATGGATAAGGCCCAGCTGAAAAATACAAAAGAAAGTGTTATGGAACATTCTGGTTTACTAAGATCATAAATGAACTTGAGCTCAGTGACCAATAAGAGTACCAGTTTAAGTATTAGATACTGTACAAGTGTATCTTGTATCAAAACAAGGGTGTGGCTTATAAATTGTGTTAATCAAACCAAACTATCTGGTGTTGTATGTCAGCTTCTGACATAGAAGTCTGCAGAATACTGTTTGTGTAGGTACTTACTAGGGTTCTTCATCTGATAGTGGTTCATCATGGCGAGAGCCTCCATAGCGTCATTTACGGTTTCCCACTCCAACAGACCAGATGAACTTCTCTCGCCTGCAGTTCCACCAACACACGAACACACACATATCCAAGTGTATTTATACAGAACCAAACATACACCTCTATACTAAACAACACACCACACACACTGTAACTGACAGTGTTCATATACAGATGCATTAAACTTATTAGTAACTTACCCTTGCCTGTAAACAGCTTGACACTGGCTGGACTCTTAATTCCCAACTCATCGCAAATCTGTAAACGACCCAAAAGACAGTTAACTCTATAGCCCACACATACCCAGGCCAAAGCACAAGACAAATTTGGAGTGATTTCAAGTTGATGATCTCTGACCTGACTGAAAACGTCCTCAGAACTGTCTGGCTGACTGTTGAAGAAGTGCAGCACATTGCTGGGTTGCTGGATGCGGTTCTTGGCTGCCTGCTCGGCTGTGGTGAAGCGGTTGTTTCTGTTGCCATGAAAATCCTTAAAACTACAAGTGCCATCTTCCAGCTGGTATGACTGACCTGGCATTATGGCCTGCTGCTTGGATACGCTACAGACCAACAGACATTGTACAAACAATGAAACGGGTACACATGGACAGGCAAAATCTGAATAAAGGTCTGACTAGCATGCTCAGATATATTTTGTTGTACACACCAGACGTTGAGTTTTTGTTCGAACAGCATGTTGTTGTTAAGATGTGAAATGGCTCTGTCCACAGCATAACAGTCTCCCATTTCCACCATGGCTGCACCTGGTTTACTCTTCATGAACTTAACCTGAACACAACGCAGGGTTTAACACATTCTGTAAAATCATCTGCAAACAGACATCAACCCATAACAGACCTCACTTATGCAGAGACAGAGAACTTTTAACAATGACCTTAAAAATTCCAACTCACCCTTTCCACATTGCCATAGAGACAGAATATGTTGAACACCCTGTCTGCATTTATCTTGGTGGGCTCAAGACCGTACACCATGACCACAGGCGAGTCAGCATGAGCGTTGTAGTCTGGTGGAGGAGGTCCATACTGGGCGGCACCATATCGGGGTGCACCACGGCCACGCCCCATTGGGGGCCCCATGTGTCTGCCCTCATAGTGGGGGGGTGGAGGTGGTGGTCCATAGGTGTCATCATAATGACCATAGCCAGCCTGAGGACCACCTTGAAGAAAAGATTTAGGTTTAAGAATTGACACATTTACTGGTGTGCTTGTTTATACAAAAATGTCAATATGAACACAATGTCAATATTAATACAACACAGTCATTTATTTTGCACAAGTTCTGCCCAGTTTATTGCAAACAAACAAGAAACAAACCCAAGAGCTAATTTTTAATGTGAAATTCAGCAAGTGTTGGCAGAAACTTATCAAGATTTTGAAAAGTCAACATATCTGAGCTTAAATAATCATAACAGCTGAATTCTGTTAAGATGCACGTCTAACTACATCTCTGTTTGTACTTGAAGGCATTCTTTGTGTCAGCTGATCTGCTTTCATCTTTGATGGTGTCATAAGTTGTAAAAACTGACCATATTCTGGTGGATGATCCCCCAGCAGTGCTGGCTGCCTCTGCCGCTTGTTTGGGTTAGCATTGGGGTCTGAGAGAGAGAAATAGATATAAAAACCAATACAGCTACACAACTGCAGTAAACATCAGAAGTAAACACAAAATAGGGAAGGCCGTGCAGTTCTGTGATTGACATGCAGTGAGCATTAGGTGCTACTGCCAGCAATGACTACAATATTTTAGAAAGCCATAATGGAGATTCTGAATGACATACATCAGAAATAAAGTCTAACAAACAGAAACACAGCTAAAATCTATATTATTTGGGAAGGTCTTTCAGACTTTTATCCACACAACCAAACACACACCTTGTGAATTGTTCCAATTGCCATCCGCGTCAGTATCTGCACAGACAGGTATACATACACAAATCAGATATGCAGATGTAATACAAAAAAAACAAATCCAAAATTATATACACACACACACTTCTACTACTTCAGAAAGGATAACAAAATCAAAGTCGGGCACAAATGTTTTGTACTGGATAAGTGGCCTTCATTTTAACTGAATTTAGAATGAACAAGACATACACACAAGTAGCCTGACTTTAAAACATCTGAAACACAATTGTTCCGCTTTAGGGTGTTTACATTGGCAGTTTAGTTTGAAACAGGGCACAGGTTCCAGGAAAAATTGATAATGTGAAACTGTCACGGGGACCTGGGAGCACGCAGATGCACCAAACCCAATATTACCTGTAGGAGGGGATCTAAATTCGGTTGTACTGGAACTGTGGTGCAGTTTGCTTGAACATGAAAGGAACTCTGACTAACCAGCATAACCTGCAGATGCACTTTAGTTTCCAGAACAATAAATTACGAAATGTTATATACATATACTCCGTTGTTGTTCACTCTGCTTTGCATACCACCAAAATAAAATCTGTTCTATGTGCTTGTTGGTGATTATGCAATATGTAGGCAAATGCACTGGGGTTCAATAGAATCAAACTAATGTGAAACACCGGGGATAATCTCACACTAAATCGGACTATAGAAAACATGCCCAGTGTGAAAGCTCCTTAACAGGAGCATCTATTCTGTGTGTATGCAAGACCAAGCCAAAACAACTCCAATAAAGCAGTACCTAAATAGCCTCAATGTCATTGTTTTATTTACATGTATGCATTTGGCAGATGCTTTTATCCAAAGTGACTTCCATTGCATTATACTTTACATCGTTTCTAAGTATGTGCAATCCCTGGGATCGAACCCAAGATTTTGGCATTGTTAACGCCATGCTCTAACCAGTAAGCTACAGGAAAGTTTCATAAAAAAAACATAGCCCTAGAACCATAGCCCTTTAAGATATTGGCACTTAAAAATATTTATTTGATTTACGTAAAAAAATTCACCCCTTTCATTTTTGTTTCATTTTGAGACCCCAGGAATTTAGAGATGTTGAAACGAATGTTCCAGATTCAGAACCTTTTTTACAATGTCATGTAATGATCCAGAAAGCACAAGCTTTTACTTTTAAAATGAAAACTTCTACACTAAATCATACTGTTATACATAACTGGTATCAAGTGAAATATGGTTTACCACATTGCTTTTATCAAGAACTAATAATAAATCAAGATGACATGACAAGACAAGCAAGAAAACAACAACGCTAAAGAGCAAGAGCTAATTGAAGGGGAAGGAGGGCAGGATGGGACATGATTTTATTTGGAAACCAAATAAAGAGATAGCTCACCCAAAAATAAAAATCAATCATTTACTCATGTTTCTAACCTGTATGAATTTTTCTGTGAAATATAAAAAGGGATTTGCAGTAATAATGAATGACACTGTCATGAATGACATTCTGCCTTTAGCAGATGTTCTACATGTCATACAGGTGTAAACAAACACAAAGGTGAGTAAATTACATGACTATTTTTAGGTGAACTGCCCTGTTTAAACATGGGTATTACATACCAAAGTATTACCAATACAAACTTTAGTAATGTGCACAGAAGTACAGTACACAACAAAAAACAGGACAGCACATTAATAAAACGGGGGTTAGTTCTGATTTTATGTTGACTTTATTAAGAATATTTATTTATATATATATATGCATTACAGAGACAAAGTTTTCAGTCAGTGTTGGAATGGGTTAAATACCTTACTGACAATGTGCCAGCTGAACTAGCCATAAATGAAACCTTGTTGGTTAAACAGTTTGAATGAGCTGTGTGCTATATGCCCATAATTCTTGTGGTTTCAAAAACTAAAAGCAGCAGGCACCAGGGTGGAAATGAGTTATTCTTTACCAGTCTCCGTTTCCCAGAAGACTCCATTTTCATTCAATTCTCCTGTTGTTTTAGGATACTCTTCCCAGTTCACGGCATGTGGTTTTGGCGTGTTCCCGGCACGTTTGTGCTTACCACAGCGAAGGCTGGATAGTAGACAGATGATACTGTGCCAAGTTTAGAAGATAGAGATGCCACACCAGCAGCCAGACTAATTCACACCTGCGTCACACAGGGGGCGTAATACAGCGATCAGAACACGGTCAGCCGTGCTCAATGAATAAAACAAATTCAATACAGAGAGGAAGAGAAGGAGGGATGGAGAAAAGAGAGAGAGAACTTCAGTCCACAAAGAGACAGGGCTTGGGATGGGAAAGCGGAGGATCTGTCTGTGTAATCGGTGCGTGTGTCCTCGGTTACAGTTGTGGTCCTTTCCATGTGTTAAGGTGATGCATTGTTGATAATGTTGCCCCCAGTGTCTTGTTTGGTGTAATTCACTATTGTTAGCAAGACGGCGATATGTTTGCGACAATCTCAGGGCAACGTGGCCTGTAATCATGTGGTTTTGCATGTGCCGGTTCATACAGATGGACAGTGTAAAGTCGACGTCGTCTCTGTTCATTATGAACAGGCAATGTCTGCTTGGTGTTGCCATGGCAATCTTGGCTGGGTGAATAGTGGCGCTCTCAACTTGTGTTGCGGCATTAATATCGGTCTGGTATGACATCATGATGTTCTCTACTCACTGTGCACAATGATTTCACGGTGTTGGAGCACTCTTGACTTGTGTTGTCATGGTAATATCGCCACCGATCTCTGTATAAATTGCAACGATTTGTTTCATGTGCTGCAAAAATCTTGAATGTTGTGTTGTTGTGGCAATGTCAGCTTGGCATGTTGTCATGGTGATCTCTGATCATGGCACTCGTGTTGTGGTAATCTTGGTTTGGCATTTTGTCATTATGTCATGTCAGCTTGGCATGTTCTTATGATGTTCTCAGGAGAGGTGAGAAGCGCAAGCAAATGTAGCCCAAACACCCAAGAAACATGACGACATTTGGCAGGTAATGAGAAGTAAATATCTATAATTCTTCTCTCTTATTCTGTGTCTGCACCACCTCCCTTCTTTGTTGATGTTGCATGTGGTGTCTGTTGCTTGATTTGTTGGTTTGTGTTGATGTGAAGGTCTTCAGTGATTGGCTGTAATGTATTATCCAAAGAGATTAGACCCATCCCCCCAAAATGTGACATGATTTCAAAGAGATGGCCGCCACCTTTGTAGATAATGGAGATGTCAGCTGAATGGAAGGATATCTTGATATCTTGTACCATTCTAGTACTGAGGTGTTTTCTATCCGTATAACTTCATTGTGAGTGAAACTCATCTCTGAAGCAATTAAGTTGTTGCAAGTTCATTATTGTTCCTTTTCACTGTTCCATGTGGCCTGTTAAAATGCTGCGATCACATAGCAACTGAAGTCTGTCTTGCAGACAACTGAGAAACTTAAGGATGTGTAAAGTGCTGTAAAATGAACTTAGCTGCTAGTTTAAACACAGGATCTTAAAAAAATATATATCCTGGAATACGGATGCTGATCTTAAAGTTTTTGCCATGTTTTAAACACCAGCAGTTTTACTCTGAAAGATCTTATACATATGACTATGGCAGGCCATTCCATTCCAGGTTAGCCATGTCTGCAGTATCAATTCCAACCCTAATAAAACACTTTTTTTTTTTTTACAATTACAGGCAAGTGTGCAGTCTATATTTTTGTCAATTAAATTTCCAATCACATAATTAAATGTGAATTTTGATTCTACATAAACGAAACATTAATACACAAGAACACTGGCTAAACCCAAATCAGCATCTTCAACATCAAAACATTGTGAAAGCAAAAATCTACCAACCATACAGTTCATGCAAGGATTCCAATTCGCTTACTTATATTATGAACTTTTAGTGATGAAAATATACATTTGAGTGCGTAGCAAAATGGTAGGCAGGCCCCGGAATACACAAACGCACAGATGGAAGTGAATGTTGCCTAGTCGCACACTGCAAAATGTAACTCCTCTTTGCATATCAGCTTATTTGTTATTTCTTATGCAATTTCACTACGTTATTTGAATGTAAACACTATGTAAACTGAGTAAAGCATCACTAAACTCTTCCCTATCGCAATGCATTGTGGGAAAAGGCTATTAGGAGTGTTTATGGGATCTGCCCCATCTGGGTAATTTAAGAAAACTCATTTCAATGTACTAGGCTTTAAGACATACTAATTGTAATTTCAAATACTTTTTAGGTTGGAGAGTATGCGAAATGGGATGCAGCCTCAGTTCTGTCTCAGTAAATATTGCCTGATTACAGTTTCTTTTTTCTATAGGACTTCCCCTTACGCCTGTTAATCAATTTGCCTCCACTACACAAGACCACAGAGTGCAAGGCTGTAAAATATCTGCTAAAAAAAGTAAAATATCGAAAATATAATCTTCATCATGTAATATGCTAGATGCTGTGTCATGCTCGGTGAGAGTACAGGTAAAAAATGCCTGCTTCTCAGGTTGCCATGTGTATGAAATACTTGGTGCTTTAACACAAGACAGGTGACATGCGCAACATTAAATGTCACTGAGCTAAAAAGCTTGTGCAACTCCACGATCTGTTGGATCTCATGCTCTCTCAGGTGTTTGTCTCGGTTTTAAACGAACGAATGCGTGTTTCTTGTGAGCACTTATGTCAGAACATGTCCATATGTAACTAACTCCATGAATGTGTGTCTACACTGATCCAAAGAGAAGAAAGCAAGAATACAGCAGCATCACTTAAGTGACGTCCCTGGGAAATGACCTGGGCTTGTAATTACTTCAACATTCCCAGAGAATTCACTCAAGGAGGCCCACTCACACACCCATCTCTGTAAACCACAGAGAGCAGCACAGACAGAATGCATGACTGGTACAGTACCTTGGCCACTTAGATTGGGGTTGGTGTAGTCCCATGTATCCTGGTCATTTTTGAAGACGTTGAGACGGGTTGGCTATACAGTAGAAAGAAAGACGCAATTAGAAATCAATTTGTAAGGGTGTAAAATGTTCCCTAAAAATGGAACTCATCAACATAACACTATAAACAGTACAACACATAAAACTGTAAATCCTGATCAGTTAATGTGCAACTTACATAAGCATCTTCAACAGAATTATTTAAAGGGATAGTTTTTCAAAAATGAAAACTCATATGACTTTCTGCTATGGAACACTGAAATTTACTTTTTAGCATCTTCCCTTTTCACTCAAAGAAAGTGAAAGGTTTCCGAGGCTGTTAGTCCCTAACATTTAGCCACACATTTTTTGTGTTCCACCGAAAGTCATCAGAGGTTTGGAACAACATTAGTAAGCAATTCATTTTTGAGGGAACTATCCTTTAATTTGCCATACTGACTCCAAGCCTGCAGGTGGCATCCTACAGTTAAAACAGTGTCATATTTGATGCTTTGGGTCACTAACCTTGGCATACTCAATTTTAAGGGTGCAGCAGCCCGAGTAGATATCAGCTCCATTAAGAGAAGCTTTGGCTCTTTGTGAACTCTGAACTGAGTCAAATGTGAGCAAGAGTCAAGGAGAACACAAACACTGAGACAAAAAAGGGTTTCATCTCTAGATGGACTGACAAATTGAACGGATACAATTTCAGTATGAAAACAATCATGTTTAATCTCCATGTTTGAGATAAGCCCCATACATGGTGCAGAATTCATAGAACTGTATAAAAGTAATTTTGTTAAAGGATATTCAACCATGGCTTGAACCCCGTTTTTCCTAAAGATCACAATCCTTTGCACTGGGCCGCAGTTATTACATATGGTGTACAGAACATCCTACAGACAAAGACAATGTAATTAACAAAGGCACAAGATCACACAGACACACCAATTTAAGATGCATGCATGGCAATATTCTCACAGCAAGCATAAAACTGAAATGAATAAGAATCATTTACTTCGCTACAACTGACGCACATCATACCATCACTGAACACTGAAATAACTTACCGTGGTAATGGGGTAGATTGGGTTCATGATGGTGAGGAGCAGTACATTGTTGACACTCCGTGTGTCATCAGAGTCACTAGGCCGAGAGATTTTTTGACTAGTGGAGTAATTGAGGTAAGATGGCCGGCCAGCGATGTAAATTTGACTACTGTTAGCATACGTCACTGCGTTACTGGATCCACTCATATCCTCATACTCAACCAGTGCCTGGCGCTTTTTTGGCATCAACACAACATAACTGAAACAACACAACAGAACTGAAATCTTCATAGTATAGCAACATACAGTGTATAATAGTAAAACATGTAGGCTATATTAAATTTGCATTTACAAATTTAGTAGACACTTGACCAAGCAACTGCCAAATAAGGGAGCATTTAACATTTTGCTTTAGGAGCCTACAAAACTGTTCACAAGTAGGAACAGAGTTGATGCTGACATCTCAAAGCTTTTTTGCAATTTGCACGTTTATGTAGAAATTCTTCACAAACTACACAAATAATTAGTAGAAGTGCTGTGCTACACCTCACTGTGCTAACATAGCATACCATAGGTGGTAATAAGATGTATAATGTATAAAATTGAGTTAGCAGATTAAATAATATGTTTAGCATAAATTATATGCTTAATTTACGCTCAATAATTAATAATAAAATATATGCGTTTAGATCTTATTCCATTGGACACGCAGTTTCGCAACGGCTCGAAGTACCATTTGGGACAGTATCAATGATTCTCATCTACACGCATGTTACCTTATAGTGCCAAACTCCTGTAGTGCCTCCACTAGGTCAGCCTCGGTAATGCCGTCAATAAGCCCCCTTACATGCACCACAAGCGAGGGCAAGGTTTTGTGTGGGTCATTGTAACCCTCCTGCACAAAGAGCAGGATAAAAGTTAGATAAACTCATGGTTAAAAAAAGAAGACTCTGCGTGAAGCTTTAAGACAAAGACAAACAAACAATATAATGTGTGCTGGCAAACTATTTCCTTTGAAAGTCACACATTTGGTTGATCATAAATCCATCATAAAACAAAATTCAGTTAACTGTAACGCAGGGTTAAGCTTTCAAACGCGATCATCAAACTTTCGAAGTTTTACCCGAATTCTGCTAAATTGCTAAATAAACAGTTGTCTGCAAAATGTAGTTTGTGTGTGCTATTTCAAAGACCGATTTATCAGCCCAACCCCCGAACAATGAATGGCCATTGATTAATACACTTATACAATGATCATAGGTACCAAAAACCAGTTTCAGTTCACATCGGAGCTTGTGAAGAATAAATAACGTCTTAAAGACAATATATTTAGTTTCAATTATAGATAATATATTTCACAATCAAATCTTCATTTCTCAACCGAAAAAATAGCCCCGTACTCTCATGTCTGTAATGGGGAAACTCCTTTAAACGAGGAGAAAAAACTTAAGCATGCAGAAAGTAATCCGTTTAATAAAATAAAATTACCGTGGCCATTCCGTCGCTTTCGGTTTTTTGTCTTTTTGTTGCTCTACCCCCGTCGCCGTAATAATGGCCTGCCGCAGCAGCCATGTTGTCTCCACTGAAAAGCTCTAAAATGGAAAACGGTAGTACTGCAGCTACGGCAACCCAGAGGTAAATAAAACGCGAGAGGAAATACTTTGATCCACCCTGAAAATCTTTGTAACTCAGAACCACGTGACCAGTTCATCTAAACTGCGCATGTTCAAAAACACCATGTACGCATGTAGTTACCACGTTTTCAGACGACCAATGTTTAAAATAAATAACCGCGCGACTTAAATTTGAAAAACAAGATATAAAACGTAAACCACCAGTTAGACACAGCTGCATTTGGAAAAATGCTTTAAGTTAATATGGTTCGTTCACTTGTTTGTTTACGACGCATGAATGCAAATTGTAATTGACAACGCACTAAAATGCATACGCATCTATCAAAGGCAGATGTTTATAATGGGCCCCCTCTTAAAAATCCTAAGATCAGCACATCTTACCTATTGCCACATACGCGCGCGCGCACACACACGGAGTAGACAGTTCTGACGTAACAGACGCAAAGCTGTGTTATGGAAGGGCGTATAAATATCATTAGCGTTATCCAAATGATTAGCTCAGCAACATTCACTGACACGAATAAAGAAACAATTCAGCGCCATAACGCAATTAAGTTAGGTTTGTAAAGCTTTACTTTATTAAAAGATCAATACCATTTTCAATGCAAAAGAACAACATTCTACAAACAAATCACAGCATACTCTTAAGCTCATATAATACACTGACTAAATCACAACAGCTCATTCACCACCTTTCCCAAAGTTCACTGACCACAGGACACAGGCTCAACACTGAAATAAAAACAATGGAGCTTAAAATGTTTTATGAGTGAGAAAATTTTACAAGAGAATAATGTCAAGGAAAAAATGTACACAAGCTGCTTGAGATGATAGTGATACTTTTATAAAGTGTGGGG
>JAZGTI010001562.1:20849-43278 GCA_036877585.1 Botia kubotai
ATAGTGGGAAATGGGGGTGAGAGGTCAATATTCGGATCAGTCAGCATTTGGTGTTGGACTTCTCCTCGGGCTGGCAGACCTGGAATGACTAACACAAAGACACAGTGTTAGCATTTACAGAAGAACTACATAGATACTCAATAGGATACTGCAGACATTTACCTGTCTTTCTTGTGACTGACTGAACGCGACCGAGATCTGGACACACTACGGTCCCTCTGTCTGGAACCAGAGCGCGAACGTGAGCGACTTGAGGAGCACATGGAAAAACATTCAAATTCATGACATGCAGACCAGTAATAGATTTCATGAGTGTGTGAAGCCCACGTAAACAAAAAAAAATCAAATGGGTAAAACATGCACCTGTCCCTACGATCAGGTGTTCTGGACCTTCGAACAGGGCTTTTGGACCTGCGCACAGGTGAACGAGAGCGACGCACAGGAGTTTTGGATCTGGAGCGAGCTGGGGAGCCTGACCTAGAACACAGATGATAAGTTCATACAAAAAGAAAAACTTGCTCAGAGATCAACAATGATTAATGGCAAAACTGTCATCTGAGTAGTAACTAATAGCGCAGCTTACTTGCTTCTGCGTTTTGAGTATGAGGGTGAGCGATACCTCCTGTAAAAAAAAGGGGCATAAAATTTGATTTGTCCACACTGTAAACCTTTTTAAAACAGCTTTACATTTACATGTACGCATTTGGCAGATGCTTTTATCCAAAGCAACTTACATTGCATTATATTATACATTGATTTTTGAGTATGTGCAATCCCTGGGATCGAACCCATGACCTTGGCGTTGTTAACGCCATGCTCTAACCACTGAGCTACAGGAAACAGCTGAAGCAGCATCAGGTCTTACCTCTCATTGCTACGGCTACGGGAGCGATAGCGGCGGCCACGAGACCTAGACCGAGAACGAGATGTAGACCTGCGCACAAAGACATCAGAACATTAGCAACATCCAGCACAAGTATCAAGTAAATAGAAATAAAGATCTGACACATTGACATGTACCTGCTGCGTCTCCCACGCCTCTTGCTGAAGCGATAACAGTCATAGGCATAATGGCCACTTTCTCCACACTGGTAGCAGCGGTCATTGGGGTCAAATTGCCTGCGGTTAGGACGGCCATAACGGGACTTTCTGGACATACCATTAGACAGTTCGACTCGAATGCGGGCTCCACAAAGCACCCTGGAATATTGTAGTTCGAAAGGTTAAATTTCCCTCTGTCAACTTCTAAACCTAAAAGGTGTGTAAACATTGTGACCCAACTGTTTATGCAACCCAGACCAATCATATTAGCCCTGTTTTTTCAGAGCCAGTTGCCTAGTTGCAGGCAATGTTTTAATTACACATAACTATGGAAAACCACTAAGCTCAAACGTTTTGAGCTTAGATTAAACGAGTACATTTAATCTGCATCCAAGAAAATGCTATAAAGTTGGGGCCTTGTGAGCGGAAAAAACAGTGATAAACCGCCGACACTCACCCCTGTGGGTCTGAGTTCCCTGAAGAGGTCAGGGGGTTATATGTGCTGCAGTAGCATCATGGGAAATGTAGGCAGGTAGAACTCAAGTTGACTCACTTTCCATCCATCCCCTTTACGGCATCCTCTGCATCTCTGGCATCCTCATACTCTACAAAGGCGAACCCTGGTGGGTTCCGGGCAACCCATACGCTCCGCAAAGGTCCGTAGTAACTGAAGGCTCGTTCAAGTTCACCTTTGGCTGCGCCGTTGCCAAGATCACCCACGTAGACCTTACAGTCTGTAGCACGAGAGGAACTCCGGGATGAGTACGACATCTTGCACCTGTAGTGTGGACAAATGAAAATTATTTAGTTTACTTGTGTGTTTCAAGAGACAAACCTGCAAACGTTACTGACTAAGCTCTAATTGACTTCTTATCCATGACCTAATGTCATTAAAATTAGGGCACCACGTAATTTATTAAAAGTAATAAAACTTGTAATCTTAGAGGTCACCTTGTCAAAAAAATGAATATCTACTTCTACCAGTATTAGATAGTAATATCTAATATCTACTAATGTCTAGTAGTTTAATATTAGTACACGAACGAATTGCTGCTTAGCTTATGTTATGCAGTTCTGCAAGAACTAATAAACATCGCGCCTCACCAACAATAGTTCGCGTAACACAAGGAGCTACTTAAATCGTTTAAATTGAAGATGCAACAGCTGGTAGAGTAGTTGAATTAGTCATTGTAAATTTAATTATCTCCACATATAGGTTTACTGCATTATGATTTCGCGTTCCTCTGTGACACCTAGCATCACCCTAAAACTCTTCAACCGCAGGAGTGACTAACCAAAACACAAAACAAAAATAAACAAGAATTAACAGGAGTTTCCTAAAATCAACAGGTCAAATGTTACCTAAGTATTGCATATATGAGAAAACGCAGTAACGTATGTGTGTGTGTGCGCGAGACTGTGAAAGCGCCGGCAAACAACATTAACGCCATTAATAAGTGCGCCAGAAAAGCAGGCCGCTCTTTGTTTGACACGTTTTATGGACCAATGGACACACCTACCGAAACACAGAGACCCGTCAGCTACTACAACAGTTAAAAGCCGTACAAGATTTAGGACCACGTGCGAGGAACGAAAACGTTTAACCAATATAAACAACAACGTTTCTTGCACGCGGACTTACTGTAAGACTCGACTTCCTCGGTTCCGTGAGGGCGCGTGGACGTAATTCTTCTTCCGGTTGATTAAATCACGTTAACCTAACCTTAACCGCCAAAAGCAAATTACCCATGAGTGCAATCAAAATCATTGAAAAAATTGTGATAACCAAGCCCCAAAATACCTTTCTTCTTGTGGATATTTTTTACTTCAAAATTAGCTCTTACCAGTTTACTTATATCATACGCTTCACGTTTTGTACCGGAAACGACACCCGTCTTCGCCGGCTGAGCTAGTGCGGCGTTCTTCTTTCACTTTCAACAAGGGGCGGGGGTCTGAATAACTCAATGTGATTGGCCCACGCCGATGTAACTCAAACTAAGGGCGCGTTTTTGCCTGTATTTCAAACCTTGAAGTTCCTTGTTCCAAACAAGTATTTCTTGGAATGCCACAAAGTGGCGTTGGCATTAGTATTGTAGGTAAACAATCTTAACTTTAATTCTATGTAATTTTTTTAAATCATAGTTTTCACTCAAAAAGCACTGTAAGAACGACAACAATTTCAAATGTTAATGATTTTACTTAGTTAAATTGTATTTTTCACTGAAACATTTGAGCAAATTTCATAAATCGACACATGACATAGACCTATTATATGAGTGAATATATTATTAATGGGAATTATGATACAGAATATTATCATCACATAATATATTATTTAATACAAGTTTGCAAGTTTCCATGGTCCCATAATGGTTTATTGTTAGTGTTTGACATCCATCATAGAAACTAAAAACAAGTTTAGTTTCACTTGTCAATGTTTTTTGGTCACTCCAGTGCTGTCTCTCTCAGAAAGAGGCCTAGCGTCTCTGAACAGATGACTCCATGGGTACATAAATTACCAGTCAATGAGACATAATTTAGTGACATCACAATCTGAAGAAAAAATGGTACACAATGCAGTGTGTTCTCCAATGTCAGCAAGGGCCTTGTAATGTCAAAATTTAACATTCATAATACCTTCAGTGTACGTTGATTGAATGTTTTTTAAACCAAAGCCATTTTTAACTTAGTCCTGACATCAGCATAGTCATTAGTGCAGTTAGTAACTGCTGCAAATATACAATATTTGTGTATACAGACATTGCATACTATGTACATATCACGATGGAAAATATAGTTAAACCATTATGATTTCTCTAACAGCACAGCTGTCACACAAGTAAATATCTCTTCCATGTCATTAAGTCTGTTAGTTTTGTTTCCCAGTCCTCAGAAGCCAGTGATGTGACAGTAGGCCTCAAGGCTGGAGAATGTGATATAGAGAAGCCACAATCCAAGGAACAACATTGAGGTCAGAACCTTCAGCACTTTGGGCCCACCCAGCTCTCCACCCACTGACGGCCGTCGCCGTAGCATCAGTACTCCAATGTTGATAAAAGCGAAGATGGTGAAGAGTGTGACAGAGAAGGCGAGTGATCCAGGATCTACGTGAAACACCTGACCTTTGACCTCCCAGTAAACGGCCGAAATGGACCAGGCCACGCCAATCCCAAGGAAGACATTAACGGCGTTGCTCCCGGTTACGTTTCCGACAGAAGCGTCTGCATACTGATCCTGTTTGGCGGCAACCTTACTTGCGAATGTATCTAAAAGGAGGAAGGGGGTGTTAAAAATGCTCACATGATTAAAACAGTTTGTTGCACAAAATCACACACAAACAACAACACACGCTTACCTGGTATGGAAGTTCCTAGTGCAACAAACACCACAGCAGTGACTGTGTCACGAAGACCCACTGTGCAGCCAAAATGAGATGCCAAATCTCCAATGACAGCAGTTAGTAGTCCAATAACCAAAATGGACACAATAAAGCAGGCCCAGCCATTCCAGTATTCTGTGGGTGGAACGAACGCAAACAGCACCTTCCAAAACACTGTAGCCACATGCATGAAATAATCACAACAAGATGGCTGCTGAGGCTCCCCTCCTTCCTCATCACCTTCTCCTGAGAGAAAGAAGATAGAAGTAATAATAAAACGTTGTCATCACCTAAATTACTTAAATGTCAGTATGCACACCACATAATTAATTTAGCATATAAACACACATAAATACTCATTAGGCATTACTTTACCTGCACTGACTGTTATCGCTTCGATGAACTGCTCTCTCCATGAGTGTGTGCCAATTACTTCAGCAAGATTAGTGTCCTTCAACAGACGGTCTACTGTATTCTAGACACATATGCACACCATGCTTACAAAATTGTTTTTTTTTAGAAAAAAAATATCTATTTACCAACAATAATCAATCAAATCAGAGTTGATTGATCAGATTATACTTAATGATTATACTTAATTGCTCAGTATAATCAGAGTTCTCATGTTCATGCTGGTAAATCAGGTAATTTTGAAAGTGTCTTCATGCATACAGATGTGATTAAATCCCGGAAGACTGTGTTTAAAAGGACCATTTCAATGCACACTGCACACAGATGGGAGGGGCCTACTATACC
The DNA here is from genome assembly GCA_036877585.1 of Botia kubotai. NCBI lineage: Eukaryota > Metazoa > Chordata > Actinopteri > Cypriniformes > Botiidae > Botia > Botia kubotai. The sequence continues at coordinate 26,026 of JAZGTI010001562.1, forward strand.
GCATCTAAGACTCCATTAGGGGCCATTCCCTGTCGGACCTACATGAGAGTGAAAGAATCACTGTTTTCATATGTTATGTTTGAATGTAATATGCTAAACTGGGCACTATGTTTTATGTAACCAATATGATGTTATTTGTGTGTACCTTAAAAGTCATGCTCTCCTCTATAATGACCTCTAGCTTGCTGTGTTCTCCCAGAATGGGCTTTCCCTTCTCTGCTATACGTCTTGCTTCCTCCACTTGTGGACCAGGGGTGGCTGTGATAAATAAGGAGATGTTTTGATAATTCTGCATTAATGTGAAAACAGAGATAGATGCTACAGAACAAATGCAAAAAGTGTGGTTTGCAAAAGTATCTTACCCTGATTTAACAAGAGATCTGCAGCATGTGTAAGGAAATATTAAATTCATTATGTGTATTTTGTCAATTCATTATGTCAATTTATATTGCTGCTGATATATGATTAATGTTGTTAATATTGCAAGAAATACAGAAATTGTCATTATATATATATACTATATATATATATATATATATATATATATACAGACAGAGACACACACATATATATAATATATATAGTTTGTCTCTCCTAATTCTGTCTCTCTCTCTCTCTGTCTCTCTCAATAAGAGATATTATTGAGAGAGAAATGTCATATATTTACACATTTAAGTATTCTGAGGTGTGTTATGATAGAGAGAAACTATCCTGTACTGATCACCGATAAATTAAAACCTTTATATTGTAATTTTACTATTAGAATGCTCTAATGTCAATGTCGATGAAAATGTCAATTTATCAATCAATCAAGCAGTCAATAATAATTCATTATTTCCAGTACGTGCAAGCACTGTCTGTATTATTTGCAACAGTGGCTGGTTAATCGTTAGCTTAATGAAAGCAGCTGATTTGTTCACTAATGAACCTGGTGTTAATTCTCTCTTTAACATTCACTTTCATTTACACACATTGGCTCGTCTTACACAGCCACACAAACATGAGGCTGAAGTGTGTGTGTAGGTGAGTTGGATCTAGTTACTGTGAGTGACGCATGTCTAGTTTGTCCCCTGTTGTGGTGTTATTGATCTGAAACTGGACCCTGGTCATAGAAATGTGTGTGTCTGAGAGGTGAGCAGGAGGCTATTGGCAATATCTCAATAGCTTTAACAAACAAAATGCACAAGCATTCACAGGATTCTCTAAGACACACATATACATTATAAAAACACTATAACCTCTGTGAACTATAACAAGCTCTCGTTTTCTGATCATCACACACACACAAACACACAGACCTGAGATGCCTCTCTTGAGCCATTTGGGTTCTTCGAGGACAATGTAGAAATTTTCTCTCTTCTCATATTCCTGCATGTTAATAATGCGCACCTGTAGCGTCTTACTACACACACACACAAAGGGGCAAAGGACAAATAATCATTTCCTCTTGGTTTTGCCTCTGAAATATTAAAGGAGACCTCAGCATTTAAATCACATCAGACTTGAGTGTACATGAATACTTTACACACAGTGCATCAATAATTCAGGCACACATAGACACAAATGAACTGAGAGGAGCTTTGTGTACACGCTCTCCTCTCCAAAAACACTGCTTTGATAGCTGTTGCAGATTTATCTCATAAATAACCTATAAGATTTATCTTATATGTTATTACATTTAAGTTAAATGTGAGCTTATATGGCATGTGCCCTTTGAAGATTCATTATACACTAGAAAGAAAGATTTCACATATACATACTAAGTGAATGTAATACAAAATTAAAAAGAAATCTAATTGAAATATATAAATTTGTGACACTTATTTGAAAAAAAGGTATGAATGATACAGATTACCGTATGTCTTTTATAGTACAACACATTTAAAGATAGAGAAATAGTTTACTTTTTGATAAAAATTTCACTGGACATTGACACAAAATGTCACCTGACACCTCTTTTGAATGTTATTAGTTAGTTTCTCCTAAACATAATCATACATAATAAACAAACTTTTTTTCCAACAGTTTTTCCATCACTTTCCACTTTGTGCAGTTTGTGCATAAAACAACAGAAATATTGATGTTTTAAGCATGTGTCAAGATTTCATGAAAATAATTCTTAAGGCCTGACTCAAAATCTGCCTTATAGTGGCTAACAATACCCTTCATTTATTAAAATCCATCCAAAGTTCTAAATCCAAAAAGTCCAGAAAGTTCTGTAACAGACTCTGGGAAACCAGTCGGTTCAGGGACTGAAAGGTCAAAACAGGTAATTCAGACTAATCGGCATTAGAGGTAATGCAGGACCTCATGATTAGTGACTGAGAAATTTAGAGAGACCCCTGGTGGTGCAATCAGCAATGAGGTAACAGATATGACAAGCTACATGATATAGAGGTTTGTAGCTATGTGTTTTTCATGTATTATGATGCTTAGCAGCAGTGAATTCAGTTTTGTTCAGAAATAATTAAAAGGATTTAAACTTCTAGGACTTTCCATAAACCTGCTATGCTTTTCGAAAATGGTTGTAAATTATAAATATCAGATCCATAATATATTTTATCATGCATCATAAATGCAAACATATATTGGTAATGTATAATAATCTATACATGAGGTCTGTAATGGCTTATGATTAGCAGTTTTAAATGGTATACTCCACCATCAATAAAACATACACTCTCGTGCACGCACAAACACACACACACACACACACACACACAGCTCTGGTGTTGTTGTTCCAGAATTCTATCTGTAAACAGTCATAAGAAAACTACTAAAGTGGGTCTTAATCAGGGGGTCAGGGCCACTAGGGGGCCTCAGCAAACTTCCAAAATATATTACGGCAAAATCTCCTTATGATTTTCGCTTCTTTGTTTTTCCTCGCCTTGTAAGTCGCCCAACACCTGTTGTTTTCATTGAAGTAAATACATTTCTTGAAACTTGACGGTTAATTATTTTATCAATTGATATTTTTAGTTTCAGTTTTGTTGGATATTAGCTTACAGACTTTGAAGTAAAAAATACAGAGAACCACTGAACTAAAGATATTTTGTGGGCTTTTACCTAGTCTGCTCATTGGTGAACTCCAACTCTCCTTGTATGTGTTCATAGTCAACACCCTGTCGTGCGGAACCATCCTCTGTGTGATATGGGATCATCACAGTCCCTCGCACACCTGAGGTCCGGTTGACCGGCACCTCCACCACACCTGAGCATTCGCCCACGCAGAGCTCCCGTTGACCGAATAAGAAGATCCCTGCGTGGTCATCATCCAGAATGGTTACTGTGGCTACGAAGGGTTCAACCAGTCGGGCACCGTCTGTGTTAGTTCCGTCCCCATCTCCCTCTCGTAGGTTTGATAGACGCACAAAGAAGTGTTCATCTTCCTCGAACACATCATCATCAATAATACCAACCTATGAAACACACATACAAACACCACTCGTAAATTCATCTCAAATACTTACCTGAATGTTTTCAATTGCTCATCCCTATGCTTGTGTTAAATGTTAACAAGGTTAAATGTAGGTAAGCGGAACACAACACCACCTAAACCACTACTCTTAACAACAAGCTAAACAATAACCAAGATCTTAACCTTATTACCTTTTGAAATCTGTGCCAAAGAAAAACACTCTAAAATCTTTCATAAAGACCAGCGGAATTTAACCAAATCAAGAGCCTAGGTTAAAACATTCTCCCTTTTTACTATTCTCTGTAAAAATGATTTTGATTATTTTGAAACTACAGTCATTATAATGCAGATTAAAGTTTTAGGAACCATAACAATTTAAAAACAATAAAAAATATTATAATTATTTATAATAATATAAATAATATTCAATATAAATAATATTATAATATTATATAAGAACTATCACAGGTGCAAGAGTATTAAAAAAATTAAAAATACCTAAACAATAAATCACTACTATAACAGAGTAACTATTTAGACAATGAAACTTCACAACATTACAAGGCAATAAACTTGGGACTGGCTCATAATAAATTACTTATTTTCAGTTTGAGTCTAACTAAACATAATGGCGTGATTCACTCCATAATAAGTTAAAATGTTTCATTAGGTTCAGTCTGAGAAACAGTTTAACAGATTGATGTGAACAGAATTGTTTTTATAAATGACATCACCAGTCTCTCACCTTAATTTCTTTACGTGTATCTCCAGGCTGAAACACGATGGTTCCCTCACAATAATCATAATCTGCCCCACAATTGGCGGACCCATTCTCCGTCCTGTAATCCACATGGAAGGTTCTGGTGTCTGTTCCCCCCTGCAGACAGACCCATAAACTGATGCTTCCACAGTTCTCACTGCACTGGTACTGCGTCTGCTCAAATGCCACGTGAGCGCAGGTGGCCAAATCGTTCTCAGCTGAATCTGCAGCTGCTTTCTTTGCCTGCTCAGCTGCTACGTGTTTCTTCAGTACATTCCCTGCACCGATCATCATGCGAGTCGCCTGGACCCGGTAAAAGGCCCTGCTCTTGTGCTGCTTCTGCATGGTTGTGTAGTTTGCCATCTCGATTAGCTGGTCCAGGTCTTTGTCTGGATGCTTCTGTCTCAGTTCCTTCAGCATGCGTATAACCTACAACCACAAAAAATCTCCTCAATCCAAAACATGTAATATTTGTGATCTGTTATATTTAAGCATTATCACAGGAGCAAGAGTGCTAAGGGTTTGAAAATATCCTGTCTAGACTAGACTTATCTAGACAGACAGTATTACTACAGGGACAACCTGGAGTTGCAGGGTACAATGAATTGTCATATTAATTTCTACAAATTTCTAATTTCTGCTTCATATTTATTTTTTACTTTTATTAATTTATACTTAAATGTGTGATTTAAACAATACATTGTCTTAATATCTGCGGTGGGACTACTGTTCAAAATGGATGAACAAGTAATTTTTTTTATCATAAGTGCAATCCTGTGATTGGAATGTTCTTTATCTACAACATTTTTTGTGTTCTTGCACCTATTATGAAGAGGTTACCAGGTTCACAAACTTTCCACAACAATTGGAAATACTGAATATAACATTTCATAGACAAGATAAATAAGTCTATAAAGTTTACATTTTGTGGCCATTTTTTTTTGGAGGGATAGGTCAAAATTGGTGTGTTTGGTAACTGACATCATACCACAAATGCTGTTGACAGAGCTATATTTACAATAATATATACAGTTTCTCTCAGTTTCTGTGTCTTTCTCACCTCCTCTCTGTCCTGTTCAGGCTCTTTATTGTTCTCAACAGTGACGCTGGTGCTGCTGTTTTGATATTTTTCCCCCATAATGGCATCAATGCCTCTGGGTGCGAGCTCACCCTCCATCTCCACAATGATACCATGGCGCTTGTCAGCACGGTAACGTTTGTGTAAGTACTTGTAAAAGAGCAGGCGACGATCAGCGATCCACGCCATGAGTACACACACAGGGAAGAAGAACAGAGTGACCAGAGCCTCCCAGACCTTACATGCACACACACACACACACACAAAAGAATATTAACGTTCAAAGACATTTACATACACATATAAACATCTACATATAAACTGTTGCAAACAGTCACATGCTTACAGGCACACACACACAAACACACCTGTACAATGCCAGGACTTATGACTGCCAGGATGAGGTAGAGCCAGATGTATGCAAAGATGCTCCAAAATGCAGTGATGAAGAACACTCTCAGGTGTTTAATCTTCCTCACCTCACCGTCAGGTATCACCCACACACATATCCCGATTATCACAAACATGTTAAATGCAGCACTGCCCACTATGGTGCCAGGACCCAGTTCTCCTGACTCAAACCCATGTCCACACACCTGTCACACACACGGGCCAAAGAACAGTACTTTAAATTAGGCTTCAATTACTTGTTAATTAGATATATTATGAATGATGAGATAATGAATGTAAGATATTATGAATCTTGTATGCATAATGAATCAAGTACTCTTAAAGTGCCATATAGTACCATGATGCCATAATTAAAAGACATTTAAATTAAAATAAATTATTAAGAACTTAAAGTATAAAACACACACACATCCCCATTAACCGACCGCCTCTGTGTCAAATTACATTGAGTTAAATAATGTCTTTACGTGGATGAATTGGGGCTGAAGTCAACACTGTAAAATGAGCAGAGGTGTGTGTGTGTACCAGTCATTAAATAATTAACCTGAAAAAGAAGACTGTTCAAAATGTTTGTGTTTTTGTGTGTGTCTCTGTTCTCAGACAATAAACTACAGACCAACGTAAAATTGCATAAATGGCGGTGCACGATAATGATTTGTAAAAGGTTGTGTGTGTACCTCTATCACAGACAGCAGTATCTCAGGGGCTGATGAACCCAGAGCCATGAGTGTGAGGTTGGAGACAGTTTCATTCCAGATTCTAACTGTCATTACTGTCTTGTCTCCATTCGCACCTGTCACGGTCACCTCTTTCTCCTAGAGCACACAAGTAAGGTATATACTATCATATGTATCAGGCAGTATGACCAAAATCTAATATCATATGTTAATTTTTTTAGGATAAAGCTATATATCAAATCATAATATATGTATTTGCTAGAAATTAAACAAAGGTTTATATTGTATTAACCATGTGAACACCTATTTATAAATGAATCAAACTACCATCACATATGTACTGAGCTCTGATTGTATTAACAATTGTTTAGTTTATTAACAATAACTTATTTAGGTAAAGTGTGAAAGAAATAGAGGTGGTAGTGGACTGTTGACGTGGCACCTGTGAGGTGATGACCTCAATGGCAGCCATGAAGCGGTCGGCAATGATGGACACACCCAGGAACATGTAGAGAAGACCTGAGAAGTAGATCACTGCTCTTACTGCCTGCATAGCTACTGAGGGGTCATGCGGCAGCCAGACGGGAAGTAGAATGCCTGGTTGACATTTGACTTTCTCAGCACAGGATCTCTTGGCCCCATCTTCACTACTATTCTCATGAGCGCTGCCGCCCGCATATGCCTGTGTAGAAAGGAGGAGAAGGAGGAGAAGCTGGAGGAGTGGTGGAGGAGCCATGACCAAGAGGGAATATGGCAAAAAAGGCGCTCCTCCTGAGGTTTAGGGAGATTGACAGAAAGAGGAAAAGAAAGCATGATCAATAATAGTATGTGATATTTTCTTTACATTTGCATACAATATATAAGCATGTTCACCTGCAATCTTAGACACAATGGGCCTCATTCACACACCACTAGGAGAATGAAGTCTTGTGTACATTTATAAAACCGTTTGTCTGTATTGTTTTATTTATATTTATTTATACAATTATGTATTTAGATTAATGCAACTTATGTATTAATGGTTTTATAAATGATATATACGTGATATATAGTAATAACAGTAAATGTTGACTTTTTAGGTCCCTATGTGGAAATAAAGCGTATAAATCATACAGGATGATCTTTTTTAAAAAAATATAAAATAGCAGAACGTTTTTTGTGAGGGCTAGGTTTAGGGGTAGGGTTAGTGTAGGGGTATAGGATATACAGTTTGCGCAGTATAAAATCCATTATGTCTATGGAATGTCCCCGTAAAACATCAAATGTGCGTGTGTGGTAGAGATTGGGAGTGATGTCCTGGACTAAACAGTGTGTCATATTTCACTTTCTAAGCTGTGCTATGGTTACCTGGACTTCAGCTTTACTGTGCTACTCTACACCATTGTCCAAAATAACCTGGGCTTACATCACAAACACACGTGTATGCTATGCATGCATATGCATGAAAGTGTGTGTCTTGTATGTGGTGGTAAATATTGGGTGACAGTGTGTGTCTTGATGAGTGTGTGTTTATTTTGATATGTGTGTTTTGTGTATATGCACACTTTGAGTATGTGTCTGAGTTGTTATATGGGCATAAACTCTCATGCAGGTCTGTGTGTGTGTGTATGTATTTGTGTGCAGGTGCATGAGTGTGTATCTCTGGTTACCGTGATGACACTGTTTCAGTCTGTCAGTGCCGATGGTAAGTGATTGGCCGGATTGGTTTACACACTGAGCTCTGACAGCTTAATAGAAGTTAGCACCTTTTAGTGGTTAAGATTACCACCACCAGAGAGAGAAAGTGACAGAGGAAGACAGAGAGAGAGAGATAGAGGGAGAAAGAGAGAGCTTATGTTCTAGGAAACGTGAGAGTGATACAAGAACATGAAGATATTGGGAGGACGGAAGCCAAAGATCAACAACAAAGTAACATCATTAATGCCTCATTATTCTGAAATATGTTACACAATTAACATAAGCATTTATATTTTGATAGCAGTCTAGAAACTCAAAATGAGTTTACATTAAGTCTGTTTTATTTTACAGTTTGTTTTAAATCAATGAACCAAATGCCACAATTCATTTCATGTGGATTGTGTTTTCTTAATATTTAAATTCTAAATTTATAAATTCAAAATGTAAAAACTTAACTAGGTCACTAGACCAGTCAAAATAACCAGTTCTAGATCCCTTTAAGGTAGCAATTATAGTTAAGATTTGAGGGCTAAAATGTTTTACAAGTTTGCTGATTTTGAATACAAAATATAGATACTACACTCAATGTTTTATTAGCCATGATGTCTTAACCACCACAATGGCTATTGTATTCTATTAACAGTGTTTGGAATGAGAAGGGTTTAATGAAAGTCCAGAGGAAGAGAGAGATCTAATGTTCAAAGTGATCTAACACCTCTTTCTCTACTATAGACCAAAGAAGACTCTCGTACTTAAGGAGGCGGAGGCATCCGCCAGACCAGAGGAGGCATCGTACTTGCCACCCAATACTGATTACACACACTTGTGTGCATAATAGCAGGAGGATAAAGTGGAACAATTGACTTACAGTTATTGTGTAAAGCATCCACACACAAACCACACAAAGACTTCTCTCAGCAATCACAATAACACTTAACAAATCAACTCCAACTGAACCTCCATGTATAGCACACAAACAAGCTAGCACACAGTGTTCCTGGTGTCTCCAAGGAGCACCTGTCAATGAGGTACATATCCACACACACACACACACACACACACACACACACTGAGATCAGAGATCTGCTTTCAGTATCAATACACCATAATCTCAGTATCTCTCGCTCTCTTATTCTGTCTCTCTCCACAAGAACACACTCACACAGAGTCTTAACTAGTTATAGTAGTCATCACAACACACTACACTAAAATAAGACTACATGTAAAAATAAGAAGCCACTGTAACAACCTGGTAAATAAATGGACATTTCAAACAAAACCCAAAAGTTTTGCAATAGTAACACGTATTTTAAAACACCCATGTATTCTATATATTTGATCATTTTCCTGCATTAGTAATATATTATTATTAATAATAATATTCTAATATATGTACTATTATTATCACTATTCCTTACACTATTCCATGATCTTTATCTTCATTACTTTTATACTACTTTTTGTGTGTGTTTAATATTTTTATCAAAACAAACAAACACAAATAAAGGCGAACTGATGCATATTCTTTATATATCAAATAATTTTTAAACTAATTTTAGTGCAATTTTGTTGAAATTAACAGATTTTAATGTAATTTAACAGAATTTAACATAAATTCCAACAGTTGCACTTTGGTGTAAAACAAATACTTGTGTTTATTATACTGTCATGTGTATGCACTTCCAAACAGCAGATGAATGCAGACAGTGCAAGTGACTGACACATTAGCGTTTGGACTAAGAAACTCTACTCTTGCTTTCATGCTCTCCATCCATGCATTGAATAATTAAACTTGTTGTCGATCGAGCTAAGATCAGGAGGTTAACTAATGACAGGTTTAAATCAAATGCTCTGGTCAGTGACTGTGGGATCATTTAACCTGGAACTTGTTGAAGTTTTGTATATGTATATGTATATGTATACATAACTGAAATTTACTGAACCAAGACCAGTGGATCACCTCATAGACCTCATAAGAGCACAAAGAAAAGGCAGGTTTGACAAGGCAGGTAGACAGACACATATGTGTGAAAAGACACACATATGCATATAGTCAAATAAGCCAGACTGCACATGTAAGCCAGCAGACACAGAGAAACGCATACACACATCAGACTGCAGTGGTACAGCAGAGAGCTCAGGTCTTGCGGTGTGTGTTACGGTGGCCCCTCATCCTGGCCAGCGTTACTCTAGAAGGATCCGCAGTCTCAACTTCACCCGCCACTCATCACGACACAACCATTATGCAATATTTAACACCACACACAGCAGACACACACTCGGGCTCAGACAAATGCTCAGGCAAATCACATTTACTAAAACAAACATGCACATAAGCATATGCTTGTGTGGAATTCAATATCATCCCCAAATATTTGCGATAAAACCTTTGTATGTGGTCATTAGCGACCCAAACCTTATGCCCAGGCGTGTTACGAGTTCTGATTTAGATGCCTTGATTTTTGTTTGAACTTTCTATGTTTTGTGAAGACATATGGAATATGTAAATGAGGTTTAAGGAGCTCTAAGACAAGCAATCTCAAATGACTTACTAGTGTCTCATGGGGTAGGTGGACTCGGGTAACCTCAGGAGGGCAGATTCAGGTAGAGCTCTGTGTGAGAGCCAATGTGATGTTGAGACTTCAGCAGCAGCTGCAGGGCTTGAGCTCAGAACCTGCAACCTTTCATTATCATTCAACCGTCTGAAACAGAGAAAGAGAGAGTGACTGGGGTCAAGAGGGTGTTTGTGTAAGAACACGTTGCAGTAAATGACTAGACATGCCATGTAAAACCATTATTATATAAAAAAATAATAATACCAATAAAATAATGATGTAATGGACACTGTACAAACATTTTGACGCGTAACTTACAATGTGGAAATGTCTAAATAAGCTGATATTTTTTAAAGAAATCATTTAATAATGATAGAAATCATTATTTTATATTCACACTGAATCACTGAATCACTTGACTGGAAATATTTGCTGACCAAACACAATTGACTTCACAGGGCTGCATTCAAGATGATAAACAGAGGCTGTTCTTGCATAAACATTCACACAACATCTATGATTTATCATGCAGAAATGCTTGTGGTCTTAACTACAAAGAGAGWAGAATTCCAAAACCTCACTGCAGAGGTCTGTACATCAAACACATACACTCCTTCCACAATAACCTATCACTGTGGAAACACACATTCTATCACAGAACAGTACATTTGTCATGTGTTTTGATTGTATTTATGTAATTTGTCATTATGTATATTTAATATGTATTTGAGTGTAATGCCATGTCTATTATGCGAGTGGCTTATACAGAACAACCACTTAAGCTTCTGTTTATACACAACATCTATCTCAGTCCTTTTCACTATATTTCCTCTAGTGCAAACAAACCTTAAGAAGCTCCATTTCAGTCTTACATCACTTGTAGAGTATCACATTCTGCAGGCAACGCAAACACTGCATTACCTGTCCAAAGAGCAGAACATGTCTGTCTGGCTGCGTGCTCGGGGCTATACTTAACCAAATGCATCCTATTTACAAGCCTGAATGCAAGAGTAAGAGTGTAGGGAGAGAAGAGAGAGAAGGACATACAGAATGCACTAGAATGCTTTTGTGAATGTAGTATTATAAAGTAATAAATAAACACATCTACATTGTTGACTGTATGTTTATGGTATGTCAGTGTGATGCTGTCAAGATGGTTTACCATGCTAATCACACACTGAGTCTCATGTTTCTGTCTTTTACAGGACTAGATACTTGACCGTTTAGAGGTGCCCATCCATCCCAGCAAGTTTAACCACTAACCTGTGTGTGTTTGTGTGTGTGTGTGAGTTTTTCTGTGTTGTAGAGACAAATGTTTCTACAGGGATAGTAATACCTAAAATCACCTGTTTTGTGGGGGCTGGCCCACGGCCCCTCATGACATAATTTCTATAATATGCTAATAATGGTTTAAAGTAAAAACTTTGAAGTAAATTCTAAAAATGCAAAAAGGTTTGTGTGGAGGTTACTGTATGTTTAGGGGATAACAGATAGCATTAGCTCAATCAGACATAAATTCACACTTTCTTTGCTGAGAGAGAGCCCAAGGCCAACTCTTTACTCATCTCAAAAGCACATGTTGACATTTACCTGCAGCCCCAGAATGGTTTAAATTCAGTTGAATGTCATCGTGTGCTCCATAGACCAGACATGACCGGCTCATTTATGCAGCCACAGTTCTCCATGTTACTGACTGACCAGGGAAGATTGTAACTAAATATCCCCTTTTTTTCCATTTCGAAAGACAACACCTTTTCCGAGCTAGACAGGTTACCGTTTAATCAGTTCCACTCTGACCGCACAGAGACATGCACCAGACAATCGTGATTTCACGTAATTTAAGACTTTAAGTATTACTCGGCCGCAGAATTGGAACGGGTCACTTTATAAGCGTGAGACAGCCGAATCTGTTGCGACCAGAAGGAAAACGAGGAACCTTTTCTGTTTCAAAAAACCTTTTAAAACAGAATTAACTGGATGGTGTAAAACTACAAAAAAGAGATTCAAACCATGTGGATGCAAGCAGCCCGGTGGCCAACTGTCTGGGCATCCTTTGGTTTGAAGGGTTTCACATTAGGGGTAGTCCAAATGTTGACAAAATGTTTTGACATTTAACATTCAATATGCTTCATGTAGTAACATCTGAATGAATATTTTTTTCCAACAAAAGTTTAAGGGTCACGCAAGGAATAAATAACTCTTTAAAGCAAACCTCGCACATCTTATTATAATGTGAGCTGTGAGTTACTGTTACTGAAAATACAAAACGATGCTATTGCAAAATGAACTGTTATTGCGACTGCTAACAGGTGCGTAACGGTATAAATTCAGCGAAATACAGCAAGACTATAATGGTTTTATTTAGGTCTTATATTTAGGATACCAAATACATGCAACCAAGTTGTCAGTGAAAAAGGGTGGATAACTTAAGCTGTTGTCTATTCAGTCTTGAAACGCACTGCAGTGGATGCGGCGTCAAACTTCAAAAGAACCGGCAATAATACTTTTTTATGCCTGTATGCAACAGAACTTACCTTAATGTTTACAGCAGAACTGGCACAGACATGACTTGCTGACGATAGGGCAGTTTTTTCCAGTGCTCATAACAGTCGCTCCATTAGTTTTCATGGTATCATTTTAAAGGAACGCAAGCATCCTCAACAAGCGCGCATCATCCTCTAGCACAACACTCAACAGACTGCGCAACAGCTAAACCCGACACTCTGATTGGTGCGTCAGAACGTTTCACCCCCTAAACTACCTGAACACTGGCCGTTATAGACACTCTAAAACTGGGGTAGACGCCAAACGTTTAAAGCGCCTTAAATACAAAAATAAAAACTATATGTTGAGCTATGCTGTTTTTAATGCAATCCAATCCATCACCAAAAAGTTGAAAACATTTAAGGGACTTACAAAAGTCAGTCGATACCCTAAAATACTGAGTGATGCTAATCAAAGGAAGGAGAAAAAAATAATAATTAAGAATTGTTAAAGGAAATGCTATTGAGAGTGCTGTAGTTGTTCCATATTGATAAAAATAATTAATAAACTACTTATGTAATGTTGGTAACTTTAAAGATATAATATTTTTAATCATAGTCTCTAACCATAGTTTCCACCGAAACACCTGTAACTACAGGTTTTGTTTTATATAACTGACTAACAATTAACAAGAAAAAAAGAAATGTTTGGCAAAAGAAATAAAATATAATGACAACGATATTAAACTAAAGATAAGATTTAATTGTAATGGAATATGATTTTATCAAATTATATTTATGGTAACTATAACTAGTAACTATAGCATTTGAATAGAAACTTGTTAAAACCGTAATTTTTGTACAGATCAGTCACAGCATTTTCTGTGCCTTTCAGCATGCTTGTGACATGAGCTATGTCGCCATCTGCTGGCCTAAAACAACAATGATCACAACTTTGCACATAAAAAACATGATGAAAACTCTGCATACGTTGCTATCACGAATAAACAATTTACGCCTTTTTAACGCAAATAAACAGTGTCACAAAAATGAACAAGGAATGTTTTATTATACTATTAAGCTACTGGACACATCTGAAAGTGTAGTCAATGTATGAAAACATTTCAACATAATACAATGCATCACCACTCACTACTTTCCTGACCATGATGGGCTAATTTATATCGGATTTGGCGACCTTGATCACAACTGAGCTGTCTGTGACCGTGGTATTGAAAAATTCAACCATAAACTGGTTCTTCAGTCTGTGGAGGAAGTGAATGTACCTCACCCCAGGCCCGTAGTTGGAGAATACATGAGAGACCTATCCACATGCACAAACACATACATAAACATGTCATGCTGGTACATAATTATTTAAATACTTGAATATAAATGTATATATCCACACTGTATAGAAATATGAATATGGACATGCATGCATATGTGCAACCTTTTTCCAGGTGTGTGAATAGCACTCCAGGTCCTCTTCAGGGCTACTGATATGCTCCTTGATGACTGTCTTGCCATCAGCACCCAATAGCTTCACGTCAAGCAGGTAAATTGATTTATGAAGCTGGCTTTCCTCATACCTACACACAATAGGAAACCACTGAACTTAGGAACAGTCACAGCTAAAAACATGTCACTGTCCCCAAAATACAAATCTAAGCTATGCAATAAAATGTGTTAATAAATATAGCAGGTGAGAAGAAACAGGACAGTAACATTTTCTGTTTTATTTCTTACTCTGTTTACAGTTAAAACTGCAGGCAAACAGGTAACACTGCAAATATTTCATGATAAGCAGTTCAAACTCACCAGTCCTCAATGGTTATATCAGGCTGAAACTTATCCAGCAGCTGGTCCCACAGACCCTCTGCCTTCAGGTCCACACGCTGCTCTAAAGTGAACCACCTAAGATAAAGTTGATCATAGGTCATTTCTGACAAATTACAGTAGTACAACAAAATTAAATCTCATACTAGGTGTCCCAAATTTCCAGTAACTAGGTGTCTTAAAATTGGCTGATGGTGGCAAATGTTATGAGAAAACGCTACTAATATAGAAGTTTAAGTCGTACCCAAGGTTCACCCAGAAATTGGACACTTACTAGAATTACAGTCCTATCAACATTACAACTTTAGGGAAGGCAGTTCATTTAACATAATGTAATCTTCATGCCAAAAACACCTAAATAAATGAAAAACCCATTACAGTATGTGAAAATTGGCTTTACCTGTGCTGAGGCAACTCGCAGATTACAACCCCTGGGGGAATCCCACTAGTGTCATATGGCAAAACCTCTGTGCTAGTGCTCCACCCAGAGAAATTACCTATGATTATCAACACGGTATAAGACTTTGCAATGTCTAAGAGAACATACACTAAAAACGTAATAAAATACTGTAAGAAGAGCAGCTTTATGTTGTCTAAGCTAAAGTGGTTTGAACTAACCCATATCTTTGCAATTAGTATGTGTGCAATTTATTCTCTCTATATATTTCAAAACAGCATTGCAAGAGCTGTGGAATTTATTACTGGTCTGTCACACCATAGGTTTGTAGACAGAAATGATTTTATTAGTGACTCGCCTTCTGGCTCTAACTGGGGTGGTCGGTCAGGAGGGGGTCGTTGTCCTGTAAAAAGATGTTCAGGCGGTGGGCTGCTGTGGTTCACACCTGGTCAAGATAAGCACTTATTTAAAATAAAACATTATAATGAAAGCACACCATCCGCTTTTCACCTTCTCTTGAGATTCTCCTGCACACGTTAGTCTGAGGAACAGTCATATTAAATAACACCGGCTTTTAAAGTTACGTTTCAACATTTTTGCAATAGTAACGAACAGTTTAAAAAAAAGCATTCTTACACTTAAAGTAAGATAGTACAACGAGCAGCGCTCAGTGCTCGAAACTCAAACGTCTGGCAATTAACTGAATTCACGGAACACTAAACGTTCGTTTGCAACACATTTCTACATGTGATATGATACATGTGATATTACTAAAACGTCCTGTCTATAATCAAACGAGATTATTTTATCAAATAATGTCATGCCGTGTGCAGTAGCGCGTCGTTGTGACGTCATTACCGTAAGGTGAAGGGTTCTGGAGCAGGTTCCGCTCGAACGGTTTCTTCTCGTACACCGATTTCCAGTCCACGCTGTCGGGCATGGGAACACCGTGAGGCCCCAATTCCCACTCCGAATCGCACTTTTGTTTCCATTCAGCCGCCATTTCAGACTGATCGCCTCGCAGAACACGTACCACAGACACTGTAGGAAGCGTTTTATTACCGCCCCACCCGAATGCAAGAATTCAGCGTTTACACAAGGTTTGCAAAACTTGCATTTTACCCATGAGTCATTGCGAACACGAATGACAGGCCAACTCAGATTATAAAGTTGTCAAGAAACCTTAGAAAAATCTTTAAAAATATGTTGGCCAGTACAAAGCAAGCACAGTTGTCATAATATGATGGTTGACATGAAGGTTTTAAGGGAAGCTCATAGTATTTGAACTGAACTCTGCATTTCTTATTCATTTAACACAATATACATAAAAACGTTATATACAAAAACCTGTAGACTACATTAGTCAAGTTTATGATTCATCAGACCAGCAAACAGGCGGACCTATAGACCCCACCCATAACGAAAACATTACCATGACTATTGCTATTATCAGCAAAGGTTGAAGTTCACTGTGCAGACATGCATCTGAGGAACAATAAAATATTGAGTAAGAGCTTTCAAATCTTTCAACAGATAGATTTCTAATTCACATGCTGACTGCTAACTTCTTAAATATATAAAAGATAATTATGTTAATTATGTTGCTAGATCACTCTTGCATTTACAGGTGATTTTAAAGGCTAAAGCTTTTTGGACCGTTACTGAAAGGTTGACATCTACTGCCAACAATAATTTGGGGCATTCCCATAACGTGGATGAAATCCGCTGGTGATTGCTTGCACCTATTACATGCATCGCTGACAGAGGGGTATATTTTAGCAAGTCTAGCATTAGTATAGTAAACCCTATGTAGAATCTTACATTGTATAAGCCCATGTCTTGCGCATATAGAGGAGGTGTGCGTACGCTCCCAGTGTTCATCAGATAACTCAAAACCTAAGTTCTCTTCCCAAGCACCTCTGGCTTGATTTGCAGAGCCTGGATTAATATTGTGAATC
>JAZGTI010001563.1:0-43277 GCA_036877585.1 Botia kubotai
GAGGAGAACACTTTGGGTAACACGCCAGCCGTCTCTGCAGACGATCAATGGCAGCACATGCAAAAATTATCAATCAGTGCCTGCTTGGGTTAGAGAGACAAGTGTGTCTGTAAGTGGACAGAGGGAGAGAGAGAGATTCCTGGTACTGCACAGATTGGTGGGTGGGGTGATACATGCATAAGTGTGTTTGTGTGGGAGTAGATGTTAACGCTCTTCCAAACCCTGGTGAGCCGCCTACCTAGACAGCATTCTGAGTCACATAGTTGTACTTCTTAAGTGAAGGCTGTTCCAAAAGGAAAGCAGCAACCTTATGTTGCCTTCTAAAATACCTTGTTTTGGCCAAATAAAGAGGCAGCATTGGATGTTCACAGAGCAGGCAATCCCACAATGCATTGTAATGAGCTCAGTGGAAATTTTCATCTAAGGTGCCAGGCAAGTAGATTTGAATGGTTTCGAATTTTACTCATCTTACCCAACTTCTGTGTTCTGTTTATTTTTATGCTTAGAATCTCACATTGTTATCTTAGCCATATGTTAACAAACTGCTTGAAGTGCGGGACAAGTTTCCTATAGGCTTTCTGTAAGAAGTTGCTGCTTATGTAGAGAATATCATTATAATGCTCCATTTAGGACACTGCCTATGTAGACAGCAAAGCAATACACTGCCAAAGATTGGTGATGACCTTTGGTTGTGTAAACCTAGTGTTGTGGAGTAAACATATTTGTGCTGTTGAATTGTTGATGTGTGTGTTTGTGTACATTTTGTGGATAATGGTATTGGTATGCAATCTAACATGCCTCAATGCTCATGCACAGACAAACAAACACACTTCCACCCGAGTAGCTTTGTGTACAAAACATCAGCATTGATTCTTCTCTGTGATAACCTGTTCTGTACCTTTATAGTGATGCCATGTTTAGGAATACAGAGGAGATGGGATCTTTATCCAAACATTCCTCTTTTCATCTCCCTAGTCAGTTCGTCATTCCCTGTCTTCGGCACTTTTTACTCTCTCTCCCCGCCCCAAGCCGTCTGCCTCTCTCCTTATCAGATGTGTGCATGCGAAAGAAAACAAAGAGTGTGGCGCTTTCATTTTTGCCTCATTATTTTGTAATTTCACAATCCAATAACTTTGCCTTTCCCCAAAGAGAGATGCACGGCGCTGCGCTTCATATGCCGGGCCACAAAGAACAGAAAGAGAGAGAATATCTGAAGGAAGAAGGGAAGAGTGTATCATGGCTGCAGGTCGGAGCAGTTGGGGAGAAAGAGAAGCTTTTTATGACGGCAGGGGAGGCAGTCAAATCACTACCGTCGCGAAGGAAATGAGTGCTGCACAAAGGGAGGCAGAACGAAAGGCGTGTCTGTGTTGCATTGTGATGTACATATACGCTGTTTATACTTTGCAAGTTTGTTATAGAAAGAGAGGAAGGGGTTTGGGGGCGAGTTATTTTGAATGCCAATACTTTAACTTTGTATTCCAATGATATCACTTAAATGATCATTTAGACACCCTAATGCTGTTCCAAGCCTGTATGACTTATGCTTAAAAGCTCCAGAATGACAAAACAAGCAATATAAAGGTCCATGTCCTGCAAATAATATAATAGCTTTGTTTTATGAACAGACACAAAATTTAAATTAATTAATTATTAAATTAGATGCTTCATATGAGTCACTTTTGTTGATATTTTAGCTCATGACAGAATTTTCATTGTAACTATTGTCTGTAAAGAAGGATCTGTTTCTTCCTTTCGTAGCATCAAAGCTAGCTAGTGTTGTCCAGTGCCCCTGTCTAAACCTCAGAAATAAAGAAAAGAACTGTATACTGCATGCTTTCTGTGGAGACCTGGGGTATGTTTTCTCACCCCTTTCTTGTCCTGTATGACTGGGGATTTGTTTTGATTTCAGTTTGATTATTTATTTATTTTGGTATTTATTTTGTTTGGGATAACACAGGCGAGGCAAATCGTAATCATAGGCAGCAAACAATCAAAAAACAGAAACACAGTCCAAAAGATCAAGACAAGCAGCAAGAATCAAAACGATAAACAATCCAATCAAAGGGAAGGCAGAGAACAATCGATAACCAAAGACAGTCCAGATCATATACAAAAATCAGCGGGAGAATACAGGAAAACCGCTCCGAATTGATGCAAAACTTCACAAAGAGTGATATTGAATGTCTGGTTTAAATAGGCAGCGGGAAACGATGAACAGGTGGTGAACAGGAAGTGATCAGCAGATGTAGAATGCATTTTGGGAAATGTAGTTCGGGACTCCGTTCAGTATTCCGGGGAAGGCTCCCTCTGTTGGTGCAGAGGAGGTTGGAGCCTCCACCGTAACGTGTGTATTGACTCATGTTTTTTGTTCCTCGAGGTAACCTGGAGGCTAGCCAATGCCCCATGCAGATTCCACCCGTAGAGGCTTCTGTCTCCACGATACGATGTCTGCCAGCAAATCTGCTCCATATATCAATAAAACATGACAGATCCCCCCACCTGAAGTGAAAATAAATTTGACTCACATTTGGTCACATACTGATTCAGACCCGAGGACATTCCACATACCGAAACTATTAGCCACTCTTCCTAAGTCAAGGTGCTTTTAAGAATTTCCCATGGTTCATTGCTAATCTCTTTTGTAGTATGCACATACCCGCTAATGTAACAACCCATTAGTCCAGTTTTACAATCAGTATCACCCTTCACATGTATTTTCTATGCTCTTTTGGTGAAATTGATTTAGTTTAGTGCCCCGAGGCTGATGTCTAGATTGGTGAGTCAGGGTGTTATAAATAAAAATGTAAATAAGCTTATTCGGGTGCTTGTGTAAACAGAGATGCCCTTATTGCATGAGTTTAGCAAGTGTGCAAGTGTTAAAAAGTGTGCAAGTGTTAAAAAGACAATGGCAGTTCATATGTATGTTTGTGTATTTGAACACATTTGTGTGTGTAAGCACCTGTCCCGTTAGTGTATACATTTAGGAAAGTTGTTTTTAATTGGAATACTACGATGCACTTCCCCAAGCCAAACTAAACAGACTGCCGTACGGCTGTGCTACCAAGTACAGTATATTGAACCATGGCTGCCTGCCAAATCTCTGTCTTTCTCTTCATCATTAACACGTGAGAAAAGGGGGTGGGGAGGGATTGCTTCTTCATTATCCCCTCTGAATGAATATTATGATGATAATAATAGAATAACAGTAATAAAGATTACAGCATTGGTTTTGTATACACGGAGCGTTGCTTTGTGTTGTCATTTGAATTATTTAATGATGGGTTTTATCACACATGCTAACTGCTCTGATAAACCTCACTATCATAGCGTCTAAAGAGAAAATTTTCCTATTTTATTTCTCTTAAATGCAGGATCTGAAAGTCTAATTTCTTTCTTGCGCTCTGTAAATATAAGAGATAATTTCTATGAAATGAACTATGTCACAGAGCACTGGGAGTAATTATACCGCTTGTTACTGTAGCTGAAGTGCTTAATACCTTTCTGAGAGGCAAAGATGGTGCAGGAAATGAGTAGGTGCAAACACACTCAGGTTTGTATTTCTATTATGGAAGGACATTTTGTACTCTCATTAAGACATTATTAGTTATCTTTACTAGGACATTTTCCTTGTGATTTCAGTTTTTTACTGTTCTTATGGGCACATTTATTCTCAGCAATGTAGGGAAAACCACACACACACAAATGTAGGGATGCACGTTTACATAATCTAAATCCAAATCTAAATGGCGACATTACATAAACTTTTGTTTCTATACACAGCTATTTAGAAAAAATATAACTTAATCCTAACCCACACTCTAACCCTAACAGAAAAGTTTCTTCATTTTTACAATAAAAAAAACGATATTTACTATATTTTTACAGCGTTTTTACATATTAGGACATCCCCAAAAGGAGGTTTGCTCAGATTTGTCATATATTATCCCTAATATATGGTTTGGTAACCCCCCCAGTTTACAGTGATGACTGCTATTGTGCCCCTTGTGGCAGTACTGTGCTTTGTTAAATTCTTCAGATTTCAGATTTAAACTTGCATAGACAGAAGTGTCTGTATTCTTACAGTTTCATAGAGGTTTGGGTCCTTATGTTTACATAGTCAGAATTTTTATTTTTTTAATTTAAATTTGAAGAGGAGTGAGCGATGGTTTATCTGGGAGAGATTCATGAGGAGATAGTCGGGGGAGGGAAAACCTCCACTCCTAGAAGACAATTAAAAAAGATGCCGTTGGCAAAGACATTCAGAGGCACATGGGTTTATGCATGTATTTCTCTTTTGCATATAAGAATATACATGGTTTGGGTCAGTATAAATGACCTACAAAGGTTGTATTGTATGATTCTATGACCCTGTTTTGTTTGGCAGATGAGTCATAATGACTGTACATCCCCACTTACAAAATGCACCTAGAACAAAACAACAAAATAATAATAGATACACCCTCACAAAAATTTATTCATTTGTGTGATCAAGAATTACGAGTCTTTTTCATTTTTTCCTCAGGAAGTAGCTTGTGGGCATGTGCGTGCCTTTGAGACAGGACAAGCAGGTCTTAGGTATTGTTTTTCTTAAAGGTATGGGTGTTTTTATTTTTTCTATAAACAGACATCGGAAAGGTGTGTAAAGGAAACAGAGGTGAACAAAAGAAGCGCCTGTATTGAAGAGGCAAGCACAGTTGACAGTGACAAATGTGAAATCCTGAGTTTTTCCCTAGCCATGACCATCTCTGTTTCATACACACACAGAAACATACACATTCACAAGGTGATAACCGTATTCTATGTGGGGGTCTTTAGGGTAATATCTGAGCTCAACCTGTCCACATATCTAGGTTACAGTCACTGCCCTAGAGATAACGAGAGTTCCTCTATGGTTCTTGAAGAGCAAGTGGAGCACCACCAAACCTTCTGCTAAACACCTTTACACTAACCCAGATTTTAGAAATGTACTACATATTTGTGGCCTTGTCATTGCACAGTGGTTTCTCTTTCTTAGCTCAGGAAAGTTCTTATTTATGTTTCATTTAAGTATTAACTGTCTTGTATGTTTCTCCTATAATTTCTTGGGACAAATAAAATGTGAACAAATGAGAGAATGGTTGACATATAGTTTAAGAGAATATAAAATTAAGCATAGAGCAATGTTGTTTATGGATAAAATAGCTCAGGTAAGTTTGTCATTTAATTAGTGCAGACTAGTTAATGCAGACTTTAAATATTATGCAATTTGTGCACAGTCTAATATATTGTTGGAAACTTCTAAAACTCAGATTTTTTCTTTCCATTTAATCCCATTGCTGTCCAGGGTAACATTTGATACCACAATGATTTCATTGGTGATTTTTCCACCAGACTTAACACAAATTGTCAAAATCACCTTCACCCATTCCTCCATGCTTATCGCTTCTTTCATCCTCCATCTGGAGCTCTCTGTCTTTCACAAGCTAGCACGTGAACCTATGACATTGCTGTGTATAGTAACAGACTCTGAGAATCGCTCCAACTCTGGTGCTTTAAAAGAGAATGGTGATTTATTGCCTGTTTTGTGATTGATTGATTAAGACTGACAAAGCCCTAGAGCGAACGTAAACAGCTTCTTTCCCCCCTCCCATGTGCATCCCGTGGATATTGACAACTCTGGGTGGCCATCCATCCGACTATCCATCTCTTCATCCATCCATCAGTCTTCAGAAGCCCCCGGTTTTCACTCTAATGTCTGTTTAGCGGAGGCTAGTTGGTGAGAGATAGATATAGCCTGTGTTTGAAGGTCTCCGTGATGTTGTCTGGGAGTTGGACTACTGAATGTGTTGATTGTGGATGCAGGTATCAGGCTTGACCCTTAGGACACTCTGAAGTGGATATGCTAACACGTTGAGCTGTATAAACATGATCTGTGACATGGCTTAGTTTTCCCACTGGGCCCTGTGAGAGAGCTGAAGAAATTACACACACTTTGCTTGTGTGTAATTTGTTTCCAGTATTAAAGTACTTGAACTTTAAGACATGAGTGTCTTTTATTAGCTTTTTCAAAATGTAATTGCTTGTGCCTGATTGTAATAATAACCTGTTAAAATCTCAGGACGAAAATCAACTAAATATTTTCCTGTTAAATAAGCCCCTTAGTGAGGTTTTGAGCAAGTGTGTGTGTCTTTGTCAAATATTGTGCATGTATGTGTGTGCATGATTGAGCTTTACAAAGCTTCTCTGATTGATGACTGGCTCCCAGTACTTAATTGACAGGAAATGGCCACAAGTGACCTTTGACCTCATCAACCTTTAAAGCCTCCTGCCATTAGCAGCACACAGAGTATGTGTGTATGTAAGTGTGCATATTGTGTCCATGCATGAGTTAGGAGAGATCTGTTCTTTGTTCAGTATCACACTGCCCACAGCTTG
Source organism: Botia kubotai (assembly GCA_036877585.1). Taxonomy (NCBI): domain Eukaryota; kingdom Metazoa; phylum Chordata; class Actinopteri; order Cypriniformes; family Botiidae; genus Botia; species Botia kubotai. Next base: position 6,415 of record JAZGTI010001563.1, read on the forward strand.
TTAAAAAAGCCCTGGTCACCACTGCGTGTCTACATAGGCTTTATTGTGCTTCCATTTTAACAGGTGATTTGGAAAAAAAAATCTCTGGTTGTTAGACCGTCAGCATGTCTATTTGATGCAATTATTTCTAATCCAGTTTGAAATGTAATTAGTTACCAACTGCTTCCGTTTTGTGTCAAATCATTTAATATATGGCCTTCAGTTGGGGTGAGCACAGAACATATGCATGGCTGAATGAGCTGTCACTCATACTGCAGCCAATCATTTGAGACTGATTGCATGCTCACGATAATTCTGTGGGCGGGCCCTGTACCCAATTGCCTTTGATTCCCACTTGTGTGATATTAATTACCTCAAGTCAAGTAAACAAGTTAGGGGGTTGTTCCAGTGAAACAAGGGTTCCTCCACAATGGTTTGTCTTAATTATCCAATTTTTCCTGATTAGGTTGAAACTTAAACCCCATAAATGAATTCATTAGTTGGTAGAATCCCAAGAAACCAAGTGAAAAGTGTGTAAGGAAAACGATCATTTGTTTCCTGTCAAATGTTTTCCTTTTCCAAAAGCTTTGAATGACCATGTTTGAAGGTTTTTATTGATTAAAATTTCATGTTTTCATGCATTCATTTTTCATAAGAATCTCGTCATCTCAATCCCTGTGGAACGATCAAAGGACGTTCTGAACAACCGACACACATCGCCGCATGAGTGACAAATGTCCGTTCTTAAGAATGTCCTTTCATTGCCCCACAGAGATTGATTCATTGATTCAAAATTGTAGTCATCAACTATTAAAGCACAGATGGAAGCTTAATGGTGTCAAAATGTTTCTGAGATTTACCTCAGTGTTCAGTGATGCAAGGTTGATGGAACTCAAGAAGGAATTAAAGGTCAAACTGAGGTTATAATGTCAGCAGAGGACTACAGCCACTGAGAGCCAAACCCTTCTGATTGGTTGAGCTGTGCTTGCTTCTCTGAGGTGAGACCACACCGAGCTGACACTTCTACCACCCGGGAGAAAAATATCACTCCATAAATCTGCATTCCCTCCATTTTCACTCCTTTCGTTTCTCCTCTACCTCAGTCCCCACCCCCAACGGCTTTTAGCTCTCTCCTCTTTCTGTAGCCATCACTCTGTGACACCGCCTTCCCTCTCAGTTGTACCAATAAATCCGTTCTTTGCTTTCCTTTGTCTTCTCGTTTTATTATTTTCTTCATTTGCTTTCTCATGTACTAAGCATGTAAGAATGGTAAGACTGTGTGTTCCTTAATTAATCGCTGGGCTGGTGCTTCTGCACTCATGATTACTAGTCACTGGTACAACATGGGCAGTTGTTTAAGGTGGGTCCCTGAGGGGAAAGCGAGCATGTCTACAATGCATGCTGCTTTACTGGGTAACGAAGAACAGGAGCCATTACTTTATTGAAAGAGTGTATGACAGGATGGATCTGTTCCTATCAGAGTGACTTGTGCTTTAGTTTAATTATTCTCTTGTTTCTGTAATGGACTTTCGGAGCATCAGAGCCCAAATGAGATGTGAGAGGCAGAAGACAATTAATTGCATTTTGTTCCCTCCCCCACACAGTGAGAGACACACACACACATACCTTTGTGAAGGCCTCTGTTTTTGTCAGATTTTTTAAAATCAAATATAAATGTATAGTCCATTCGATATTTACATGGTTTCCAATGTAAAAGCTTGTGGAACACTGTTTAGCTTATACTGTAAATAAACAATTAATACTATAGTTTATTTATTAGAATATTTAAAAAAGAAGAATTATAATAAATTAGAATATTTTTGTGTTTACAGTATATTGCAATACTGTTTACTACAAGTTACACAGAATTTCCAAAGTTGTATTTTGCATTGTTTCAAAAATAATTTCAACAATACAGTAACTATTCCAGCTTGTAGTTACCTTTTTGTACCATTCATCATCAAACCGTCAGTAAGCATCAAACGTGTAATGAAGGTCACAGACACAGGAGTGCAACTGTAATTTAACTGAGCTGAGGGTTAAAACCGACTCACTTCAGATCATCAGTTTAAATTTTTTCACATTTATTTAAATTTGAACATGACCATGATATCTAAGTGGGTAAGTTATGTTACTTAGTCTGTCCTGTTGACCTAGTCAGGCTGATTTAGTAAACGACTGTGAACGCGTTAGGTGGGCAATATTGCATTGGCATGGTAATCCGTCAATCACCTTGCTCACAGAGGCCTGCATGTCTCGTCAGAGGAAACGTCCTGATACACGCAAATGCTCACATATTTAGTAAGATATGAGCATTTGCTAATTTCTCTGTAACTCTAGAAGGGCAGATAAAAGACTTAAACTGAACAAGAGAGAAAGAGGGGGAGAGAAAGAGAGAGGGAGTGCACTCTGGTATTCAGTGTAGTCAGGGTTGCACATGGCTCTTTCCTCTCATCCATACTAATGTCTCACTGCATTGGAATGGGGATAGTTTGTGTGTGTGTATAAGTAAATGTGCATTCATATATTCCTGTGTCCCTCTATTTGCGCTGTTTTTTACATACATGTAAAGGGCAACAACAATTACATACACACAAGCCTGCACCCAATCATTTACACACACACACATAAAACCTGCATTCTAAATGACAAGCTTTGAAGACAGGACATCTGTAATTCTCAGTGAAGAGGACTTTTAAGTAGTTGAACAGGTTTTCCATAGTTAAGACAGGGGGCTCTTACTGTGGATGTTTGTTTAGAGGGTTTGTCTACGCTTTGAGTGAAGAGCCCCAACACGCACACACAGCCCACTTCAAAAGGTCAAACAATTGTGGACGGCTTGATTTGCTTCTGAAAGGCCCCTGAAATAGAGATCAGGGGCCAGGTAAACACACCCACCCCCTTCCTCTCTCTTTCTAAATCTCCTCGCCTCCCGCCCGCATTCCTTATTTTCTGTCCTCCATCCTCTCTACCATCATTATGCCATCTCTCTCTCTTTCTCTCTCTCTCACTCCAGTGTGCTCCTCAAGTGCCCGTCATCTGCATCTCATTAACTATTATGCAGCAGATAAAAGAGGCAGAGAAACAACAGACAAAAAGAAGCCACGTTGATCTGTTTCCCCATCTTTATTTATTCTTATTTCATTTATCAAAGCCAATAAATGGACATTTGTAAAAGTAAAGTTATGTGGAATGCTGTTAAACTGTGTGTGTGTTTGTGTGTGTGGCTTGCTTTCTGGATTCAGCTAATAAGGCATTTATCTGATGGGACTGAATTGCACGTTTAGAGAGTCATGGATAATATTCTTGCTTGTTTTCTTTGAGTGTGTGTTAGAATCCATGCAAATGTATGTGTGGATGCATATTGGCATGTGTGTGCATGGATGCTTTCAATTTACTTATTGATCTTACTTATCTATAGTTCAATGGCCGCCAAAAGTAGTTGGCCACAGAAGACCACTTTAGACACATTGCATTTAATAACAACATGCCCAAACCAAGTGGATTTTTAGTCATTGTATGACAGTCAGTCAGTATGTCAGTTTCACTTAAATTCACAAAGGTCCCCTAACAGATTAAGCACAAGTGTTGTTTATTGTTAACTATGGCCATGTTCCACTAAGTTTTACAACCATAAAGTGTCAAAAAACATTAACAACCGGTTTCAAATGTAATGATATTCATACATTATAAAGCACATCTTAAGTGTCTACATACTTTTGAGGCCACTGTTGGTCTGTAGATGTACAGAGCTCCATGACATTTATCTTACATTATACAAAGTAGTAGTTTTATAGGTATATGAGCTGCTAGCATCCTGAGACTGTGGGGTTTCATACTCAACCTCAACAGGAAGCTATCTGTTATCTGCCGTGGTCAAAAGCTATCTGATATTTCTTCAATTTCATCATTTCACAGCTATATTTAGACCTGCCTATTGATCTGCAGAACCCTAAATCAAACACCCATGTTAAGGCAATATAAACCGATAAGGTCATGTGATTGCACCATGCCATTTTGCTTTAAGCACTTGTAATCCATACTAACACATTACATAAAACCGTTTAAAGACTACCACAGATTTAGGTTTTTAATATGAAATACTTTTGGGAAGCAGGCATACTATGGTGTGACACACTGTACGCCATCTAAAACTTTATTAAAAAAACATTTTGATTATTCTTTTATGGTTATCATTCACAGACTTGTATTGCCTTATATTAATTGAGGGACTAAATAAAAGTACTTTCGAAGCTTCATTTGTCACACCACAGGATGTTCCTTTAAAATTAACTACTGAAATTAAAGAGTTGACAAAAATTATGTGAAGCATTAATTACTATTTTATTTATTTACTATTCATTTATTATTTTTGTGCTCAAAAGTTAAATCATAACTGAAATTGATGCTTTTACCTATACATTCAAATATTAACTGAAATTCTTTAACTTAAAATTCTACAAACATCCACGTGCATCAGCTACCCATTTACGTATTTGCAGTGTTCCATCTTTTTCCTCATGTTTTTGGGTTTCATTTTGATAGATCTCTGATGACCTTGCTTCTATCAATCTGTTACTCAGGAAAGTTGGTAACAAGTATTCTGACACATTGTTTCCCGCGTCTCCTACAGACAAAAATTGTTTCATTATTCCAGCCTGTTGAAATGTTAATACTATTCAGATTCTGCTAGACATCGAAAAGGCTTTTAAGGTGTAAAGCCTAGACATGCAGGGGACCTTGTCTGCGGAATCAGCTGTTGATAGTCAACAATATCTGCTTAGAATGATAAAGGCTTTGCTCCAGACCATCGCTTGTATGTGCATGGAGAAGATTGAGACGGCTTTGTGTCTTAAGAGAGCCCGCCCCAGCAGGAAGCCTGGTTAAATGCGAGCGTTCTGTGGGGGACTTGCGGCTCCACCAGTGGGCTGTGAACTGCAAACCACCCCCTGTGGTTCTTCTGAAGAACCAAACCTGCTGTTGGCCTGACTTTATGGCTGCCATTTAAAAACAGCAAGGACAAACAATAAGAGGCCAGTCGCAGGGAAAAACCTACTGTGCTGACTATATCCGCGGCAGCCGCGGTGTCTTTGATGGTCTGATATGGTTGGAGGTAATTCTATTCATTGCATTCATTCTAAACAAACAAAAATGTACCAGTAGATACATAAGGGTAGCTTCAGTTAAGCCACAGAAAGGCTTTGAGATTTATGGTTTAGCAGAAGATGAAAGCGAGGCCCAGCCTATTTTTGCCTATTGGGAATGATGCGACTGTGCACAACCTGTGGGAATTGTTGTATCTTGCTCTGTAGTTTTTCCATCTCTCTCTCTTTCTCTCCCTCCCCCTCCCCCTTGAGATCTTATCGTTACTACTGGGCATGTTGTCAGGAAAAGGTGCTACCTTTGGGTACTCATCCCAAACACAACCTAATTAAATTAATTCTACTTTATTGCACTGGTGACAAAAATACACAAGCGCTAGCTTCAATTCAGTCACAGTATTAGACAAAATTATAATAATTAGACAAAATAAAACAAACACCATTTTTTTAAAAGGGGCACTTGGAAACCAGTCAGGCTTGGAAACCAGTTAAACCAGTTTAAACCTGCTTAGATGAGCTAAACTTGGGCTGGTTTAAGCTGATTTTACCCCACAGGGACATATGCTATTTTTTATTAATTTTGATATTTGTTCCATTAGTATTTAAGACCCTGTCATCATGCCTAAGCTAATGACCTTTACACATTCAAATCCATTAAGTGGTCACAGCTGCTGGTGCTTAGCCTAGCGCCATTCATTAGCCTTTGTGTTGATGCTATGCCTAAATATACATTTAAACCACTTTGGGATATTTTGGGTCATGACAAGGGTACAGCTGAAATCGAGTGATGGATATTCCCGTCTTTACAGCACAGCAGCAGTCTTGTCCATGCACAATGTGTTCCCCTCCCTTCACCCTCGACCCCGTGACATTCCACCTAAGGGGATTAAACTTCACGGCTAGTGGCCAACTAAAGCATACTGTGTCTGTTTTGGACAAAAGATGTGGTGTGTATGAAGGTTGACGTCTGTCTAAGACAAGATCTGTTTTCTGTACATAGTATTGATTCAAATAAAGCACAATAGCACATTTGAGGTGAAACATTCACTTTACAGAATGTCCACGGCAAGAAAGACAAGGATAAAGCATCCAGGTCAAAATGATGCATAATTGAACAGGACATAGCAGCGATAAAATATCTTGGTGTAAATGGTGTAAATATCTTGACAGCAGATAACTGCACAGCTCTGGGCTAATGACTGACCTCTGGACATATGCTTTAGAAATGCCCCAAGAATGACACGTTGAGATGAGCACAGAATGATATATGGAATGAAAAAGGAAAAAGTTCCAGATTAAATGGAAGACTGTGGTGAATGTTTTTCACTTGTATAATGACACATTGAGCTATGTTGGCTAAACCCGTGAAAACCGCTTCATTAGCAGCACTGTTACCTGTGTATTCTGTTATTTGTGTGGGACATTTCAAGAGGCCCGTACCTTAAGCTTTAGTTATATCACAGATATGAAACATAATTTGGTGTCCAATGCTCTTAGGAGGCAGGTGGTGTTATGGGGAGAGAAGTTTTAAAACACAGTTTGTAGAGCAAGATTAGTCAATATTTTTGGTTGTTTTTTTTTCCCCAAACAATCTTTAAATGTCACGTTCATATAGGTCATTTACGTTTGTAAAGGTCCGAAAAGCTACAAAATGTTGTGTGTGTTTGTGTGTGTGTATGTAGGTCTGATATTTGAAGTCAGGTATGGTGGCGCGCTTTCTTGGTGAGTGTATACATTACACATCTTCCTGCCTGACATATTAGCACCCCTCAACACACACACACGCAGGCGTACACTCTCCTCCTGCTGCCTGGATTGTTGCTCACACACATTTACCCCTCCTGAGTAATTAATTTTTTGTCCTGGCTGTCTACACATGGAGCGCGTGTGAGAGGCAAAAGAGTTTGCTGCCTGTCTTCCTGCTTGCCCGCCCGCCCCCTTTCTTGCGTCAATACTCATTTCTCAAGGAAGAAAACAATGTATTTAATCCCGACTTGTCTTGTTCGTTGTTTGTATCCCATTCCTTCCTGTTCATATCACCCCCAACCATGAGCTTTAGAAATTAGCGCAGCTGCCTTGGCAATTGGAGCCATGCTATGCCAGGACGGTATACCGAAGCCCCCTGCGACTTTCTTTGGACTGAATGAATGGAACTTTGACACTGATTAATGCAGCTAGCTGTTGAGAAGCTGCCTCATGCAGTTGCTGTACTTTGTGAAGGTGTTTTGTTGGGAAGTTTTGGTGATGTAAGTAAGAATTCACACACACACACACAGCGTAAGCGCACAAGTCAAATAAATTGCAGAATAAATAGTGACAGAGTAGAGAGTGAAGAAAGCATTTATGCCATCAATAGGACCCTGTGATGTCAAGCAATTTATTTTCCTGCATTGTTCTGGTGTTTTTTTATGTTAGCAGAGGGTAAGTCCCTGAGGTGCCACAATGAAGGTGAGGGAAACCTTCCTCCGCAAGCTTGAAAACCTTTTAGTGAACGCTTAGCTGTCAGAGCGCATATGAAATCTCAGCACAGCGTGCGACTTCTGTGCTCTGTTTTCATTTAAAAGAAGCCAAAGGGGTGTCAACTGTTGCTCATTTTCAATATTTTTTTGTTCTCAACGTGGCTGACTGCCTCTGTTTTACTTTTCACTGCTCTCTCTCTCTCTCTTTCTCTTTCTTGCCATGTGTATTTTTATTGCTGCTGTACAACTCCAACATCACTGCACCTTTAAGGTGCCATATTTCTTCTTTCTGTCTCTCACTCTTTATTTTAACATGCTCGGGCCTGAGACCTTAGACTGGAGAATGAAAGCAGTGAGCTGGTATTTTTTCTGGCTGAGCAGCTGTGGGGCTTTAGTTTTGGTGGGGCAGAACAATATTTTAGTCCATTCAGTGCCCCTCTGGGTGAAACACTGTTATAACAAATACCAAAAAAAAACATACAGCAAGTTTTCCTGCTGAAAAACAGCTTAAACCAGTCAAAGGTGGTTAGCTGGTCATGCCTGGTCTTAGCTGGTTTAGTTGGACCAACAGCCAGTCTAAATTAGTTTACAGCTGGTCTGGCTGGTGTCCCTAGGCCCTTTAAACAATCAAAACATAGCAGTTTATCTGGGTCTTGAGACCCACTAACCAACATCAGCGAGTTTAAGTGTTGGTTTAGCTGTTGATTAATGCAGAAATTGTTCACTATTGTTCACAATTTTTCATTTTGTATCTATGTATAAAGTATTGAACAAATTAAAGCTAAAAACATCAGCTGCGGTGACTAAACTGTGAGATTAGGGAGACACGAGAGTTTGCAGAGGTTATATGTATATCTGATTGGTTTGCTCACGTGACAGTGGTCAGGCAAAGAAATTAGCACAGTGCTGGAAGAGATGGAACCCTTTAAGGAATGCTTCCATTCCAAACCATAAACACAGACATTAAATGTGTAAAAAAAACCTTATGAGAAATAAAGAAGAAAGAGTCGGAATAAATAAATAAACAGACGGAAGTGAAGCAACCACCCTTCTGAATAAAGGATGAGGTGAGCTTCTGCTGTTAAATCACACTGGCACCCTTAGATGCACAGCAGTAAACAGCGGGGAAAAGCAGACCTGAGCTGCAGTAATGTGTGTGTGTGTGCCATCACCTCTAGCAATCTCTTCTTGTGTGCATCTCATTTTTTTAACTGCCTCCAAATGATGCCACTTTGGAACCGTGATTAGGAAATTGGTGGCCTATGAAAAGGAAATTTTTTGTTAGCATTGAGGTATTGATTGGATGGTTCAGCAGTCAGTGGTTGGGTCTCTGAACTCTTGTTTAAGCAGGCCAAGGTAAAGGACCATCTTTGTCCTCCAGCAGGAGGTTTATAGTGTAGTGTCCCCTGGGGCAAAGCTGTCAGTGCAGGGTTTTAATATATAATACAGATCTGGTTTGTGTATTACAGCACCTTTTTTATTGGCAGGAGGGGTCGAGAAAGAGTAACCAACTGGGAGGCCACTTCTTTCTCTGGTTGTCATAGTGACACTTTTCATTTCCTCAGGAACCTGGTTCATAAGCTGGTGGAATGTTTTGGTGGAAAAGCTTGAGAAATGGCTGACATTCTTCTATGGATGTTGTCAATTCTTGTAAAAAGACCTGGGAATTCCAGTAGCTCAATGGGTAAAGCATACAGCAGCAACAGCAAGGTCATGGGTTCTGTACCCATTGAACTGAGAAAATGCCAGTCGCTTTAGTTAAAAGTATTTGCCAAATGCAAACAGCATTGTGTTTTGCTTTTCTTCTATAGCTTGTTGTAGAGAACATAACCATAAAAAGATGGTGGCAAATTAAGGCGACCATTTGCTTGATGTTTCTCGTAGACGAATTAAACAGGCTTGTTAAATGGCTGTTTTTTCTTCCTTTCTTCTAGTTATGGAACTTTCATTGAGTCTTTACAGCTCACATAAAACATCATCTCTGTTCTCAGCCGGATTCGCTGACTCCAGAATTTTTTATAACGGCCTGCGATACGAGGTGCCCTACATTCAAAATAAACCACCAAGCAATGCTCACAGCTCCTTCTCCTTCACTCTGTACTACTTATAGCACAGCACAGCTAAATGCTTTGTCTGTATGGCCCCACCTCTATAATCACCATCTTATTTCCTCTTGCACCTTTGTCCGATTCCCCGTCACAATTTCGTTATCTTCTTATGCATGTTCTACATTGAAATCCCACAAACACAAACATTCTCTTCCATCTTAGAGCAGCTGCGGTGAATTGTATAAGAAGGGACTTCATATCTCTTACTGAGACCCGTCTCAAAACATTCATCCCTCTCTGTAAGGCTCTGGGGATGATGAGGTCCATTCAGCCCAAAAATATTCTCTCTTACCACACACATACATGAGTGTACACAGAATATTTTTCACACACCAGCTTTAGAATTCTAGTCAGCTAAAAGCTTTGAAAATGCACACCTGTACTCACAAGATGTTTGCAAGATACACAAGCAATATTTCTCCTGATTCCACCTGCAGAAGCAAATACACTGAGTTTTCAAACCTTTCATCTTTTCTTTTCTTAGAATAAATGATAAAGAAATACACACACACACAGGTCCTTGAGGGACCCGGGTATATGTATTTGTGCACTCACAGCTTTCATAACACTTGGAGGAGTTTTGTAGATACAAGTCCCTAAGGCTAGACATCTAGATCATCATGCCTTGTTGTAGAGCATGTGAGAGTGTCACCTTCTTTGTGTTTGCATAAACAAAATATCAGCCACTAAATATTATGGAACCTAAAGAAGCAAATCACCTCAGGAGTCAGTTGTGCAATTTTCCTCCAGAAGTAGTTTCAAAAACTTTCTATTTACGTTTAGCTTAATACAGGGCTGTTGTCAGGATGGGGGGTAGGGGTTCTAATAAGGTTACCAGACAACTGATGAGAATTGTTTGTAAATTTTGTAATACACAAGGTAAATGGGCATCTTTCCCTTTGCATAACATACACACTCTCTCTATCACTTCCTTCCTTTGTAATCTGTTTAATTCCCCAACAATTCTCCTAATTCTTTATTTTATGCTCCTGTGTAAGTGAGGACTGTAAAGAGTCAATTACACACAAACAGTACACTCAGTTTTAGTGACCAGCCACCTTATAAAAACTTTATACAGGACGGACGGCCACTTCAGCCATTATTCATGGAATGTTCCTGATGCCTACCTGTGATGGACACCATGAAACTGTAGTCACAATCCACTGCAGCCAATCAAATGCCTGCAAGCTTTTGTCTCTTAATCAGGACTCTGACCACTAGTCTGGTTTAAATGAGTTTAAAGGCAGTCAGACACTAAATAGGCCTTTGATTTATCGATCCTGTTTGCTTACATTCTTGAAAGCTATGGGTGTGTCATCATGACATGCTGGAGTGTTTTTTTTGATCAGGGAAATAATCAGAGAAAATAGGTTAAAAATTAAAAGATGGAAATTAGGCAAAGACGACAGACTTTCATTTGAGAATAAATTCCTGGATTTCCCATCAGAGCTCAGGCTCTAAAATGAATGTAAATGCCCAGAGGATGTGAGCACAACATTTCCATTTTGTAATCTTCCCGCAAATATGCCCACACACTGGATTTGTCTCTCTGAGTTATTTAAAGTTTGGTAATCGAATCTGTGGGGAAGTATCTTGTGGAAGTGTCTACTATCCTGTCTTGTAAGGTGACTCTTTTGCCTCTGTCCTTTTTTTTCTGCAAATGTTGAGTCATCTAATTCTATTCTTGAGATATATCCTTTGGGGTCTGTGTGTGTGTGTAAGTGTGTGTGTTTGCTTGAGAAGAAACAACCAGAGTGTACCAAATATGACTCTGCTAGCCAAAAGCCCATCCATAGGCACTGAGATGGTGGTTATAAATGTATGTGTGTGTGTGTGTGTGTGTGTGTGTATGTGTGTGTCTGTCACAGGTCTATGTGAAAACTAACACTGGTGAAACGCAAGTGTGTTGTCCCTTCTTTGTGTGATGTCACCACATGAAATGAGGTTGTGGTCTCATTACTAAGGTCTGCCCTGTAAGCAAAGGAGTGCAGAGCTGTGCTAATTAGGCTAACAAGTGTTCAGCACAACACCTGAAACAAAGACCCCTGTTTTGGACCCAGCTATACAATATTACACTAACTCGCACTCTGCTGGACCAAACAAACACTGGTGAGCTTTCATTTGCTGGTCTCTCACCTTTCTGTCTCGAATAAACAAACATACACACACATATATGCAAACACACTCTCAATAATAAAATATGTGCCCAAAGGAGGTTTAATTGCTCAGACGTTATCTCTCACTTTTGTCTCTAATGTTTCTCATTTGTCTCTAAGTAGTTGTTCTTAAGTAGTTGCATACAGTAAGTATTTAGACTGATAACATTAATGTAGGTCACAAAGTTTGATAATTGGGTCTTTATTGAACTTGATGACAATTGTTTGATTTCATATTATTTTTAATTCAGTTCAGACATTGTTAAGATCTTTTCTGACACTATATGAGACAATTTAAAGGCCAGGTCTTCTCTTAGGAGAAACATAAAAAAAGCAGACTTTTTGAGAATTCTTGCTGTCTAGAAGGAACAACTGAGATATGTTAAAGAAAGAACCTTGTGCTTCTTAAGTGTCTTGATCAATTTGAAGCTCTGATCAGCTTGATCAGAAGCTTTGATTTATAGATTGCATACATTTGGTTTTATGTTCAGATGAAACTGTTCAGAGATCTGAGGTTTGAGCAGGCTTCTGGCAACAAGAAAGCCTAAGAGTATTACATTATCTCTAGATTTGACCTTTTATAGTAAGAAACAAAATTGCAGAAAAACATTTTAGCATTTTGTGCACATGTTGGGAAAAAGATTCAGGAATTCTGGGAAAACGGGTAGGTGTTTTAGTTAATGGTACTGTGAGGACTAGAGGACTGTGCTTTACTTCCATGTGAAATATGTGAATCGTTACTCCCTTCATTCATCCATTATTGCTGAAAACAAAAGCCCAGACCAGCTTTAGCACATTTGATTGTCTTAACTGGTATACCAGTCTGAGCAGGCTGGTTTGTTGACGGTTTTAGAAGGGTTTTGGACATTTTTTAGCTGGTCCGGCTAAAAGCCAGACCAACTGGCCTCCTAAATATCACAGCTGGACACAAGCCAGGCTGAAAGACCAGTGTAGGCTGATTTAAACTTTTTACTCTTCCAGACAGAATGCAATGACCATATATCCAATAGGCTGAAATGAGTGTGTGTGTTTGAGAGTAGAAATGTGAACCAGGTGTTTAATATCACCACTGTTTGCTCTCTCTATGTCTTCTAATCCTGTTCTACTTCTTTACTGGCTAATCAGATTTTACTCGTGCAAGGACAAACCCTCATACACACCCTCATACAATTTTAATCATTCCATCCATTCGCTTTCTTTGCATACTGATATACCTCCTCCCCAACATACCATATCTCCTCCTCTCCCCCTTTTCCTGCTTTCTTCACTCCCATCATTCCACTCTCATGAGCTCACAAATGGGCTGTCATTGATGAATAATATTGATAAAGCTGTTAAAAAACAAAAGGGCACAAACATACACTGGCAACCCGTGTTGTTGGAAATATTGGTTCTGGAACAGAACCAACGGTATTGGAAATATTGGTTCTACCAACAGTCTTGGATGGAATTCTTTGTTCGTGAATCAAGGATGTACCAGGTCATCCAAATAAGTAAAGAGATGTCTTGAGTGCACAGAGAGATGCTTTAAAATGACTGACTTGGCTGATAATGGCTGTTTACTTATAAATGTACTGCTTTATTCTATATTTACAAACTGTAAACAGATGTGACAATTTATGTGTCCTATTATAATCACACAAAATGTGATTTTTTTAATCACAAAACATGCACATAAACTCACACTCTTACGTTCTCACAACAAAGTAAAACACAGTAAATGTGTACCACACTGGTTAATCATTGTAAACATAGTCATTTTGTTCAGAGGTAAAATGTTTCGCCCTTCCTCCACCCCAGTTAAATCTAAACACAGGTCTATAGCAAAGTTAATATTCTGCCCCACTAAACCTAGTGCTTAACTTCCTGTAATCTTAACCAAACACACATTTACTTAAAGCTAGAGCCATTACACACAACAAATACACACAAACACACAGACTCCACCTGCTGGCTGCTTGTGTGAGCTTTTGCTGTATAGCAGTGTCTCTGCTCTTTTGTTACAGAATTTAATTTAATCGATTTACAGATTGGAAACTTTAATTAAGGAGAATTCTTTGCCCCATTGTATTTTTCTTCTCCATCTTTGTTCCCAGTATAAAAGGAGCTGGCAGCCCATGAGTGTGCACATTACTGTGAATTTGCAAAAAAAAGAATTCCTTTGTGTCTTTACAAGAATGTGTGTGTGTGAGTATCTTGGTATCTGTGTACATTGGCAATCATCAGCTAGCTACATTCCATCTCAGTAATGATTTAGTATAAAGCTATGCAAAGTTGATTCATGCTTGACTTGAATTACTTGACAATGCAGATGTGTGTTACACACATACAACATAGGAATATGCTAATTCGTATTCCGGTCTCCAGTTGTCATCATGTTCCTTATAATTTTTTAAAATATATTTTCAAAAGTTGCCCTGGGTCTGCTGTCATATATGTTTAATGCTGACATTTGATTAGTGTATTTTATCTGCTTAGTTTCAATTGCACTGCAGCACGCAGGGAGATAAAAAAGAGGGAGGGAGGGAGAGAGAGGGACCTAGGCCACAACACATTTCTGCTCTGAATAATGATCCTGACCTGCTCCACACGATTCTGACACCAGAATGCTAAAGACACATACTGAAGTGTTATCTCGAGAGAGAGAGAGAGAGAGAGAGAGAGAGAGAGAGGCAGAGTGAAGAAGATTGCTGTTTTAGATTCCGAGCCACTCTGTGCAGTGTGTGTCTAAATCTAGAGAGTAAATGGGAGTAATCTAGAGGAGGCAATATGGTATAATTAAAAGTGTTTTTGATGAATACGAGAGAGAATTCCCTCAAGTTTCTGTCCCTCAGTCCTCCTCTCTCTTCTTTCATGATCTTCTCTTTCGACGTGTACGTGGCTGAGAGCTGGAATGGGACTGCTCTCTCCTCTCAACTGTAAAGAGCCCAGTTACATTAATCAGAGCACTGAGCTGTCAATCACAGCTGCAGACACACACACACTTTTTTATTTTAAAAATATCTAAGATATTCTTAGATATATTTAGATATCCTGTCTAAATTGTTTTTATACACAGCTAGTTATAAACACTATAACCTAATCCTAACCCACACTGTAACCCCAAGCCTAACAGAAAACATTTTGCATTTACTTTACAATTAAACGTTAGCAGGTTTTGCTAACGTTTGGGTACAAATTTGTCCCCAAAAATTATAAGGTTANAATATACAATATATGTTTCATAATCCCTCAATTGTGGTCTCTATCACATTAGCCTCATGCTAATCTGTAATGTTAAAACTGTGTGATTTTTACAATTTAAATGTGTATTCAAAAAGTTGGCCGCTTGCCTGCTGAGCTGCTGTGCTTCCAAGTGAATTTACTGTAAATAGTGATGTTGTTTATAAAACTATATGAAATCCAATTTATGGCTTGTCATTGACATCATGCCATATTATTCATAGACTTTCATTTTTTAAAAATCTTAGAATGTTCCTTTAAATGATGAAAGACTAGAAACAGAGAGAAAAATCTTTACAAACTGGCAGGCCTTGCAGCCACTGTGTCTTAGTCTAGTATTATTAAATGTGCATGGTCTCCACCCTTCTTTATACTGAACAATAGTGGAGTTGATTTATCTTTAAGCGTGTTTCCTTTTATCTCATTCAGTTAGAATTACAGTACTGTATGTGATCTCAAAGATGTTGTGGGCAGACTGAGAGAGAAAGTGTGTGGCTGTAAGTGTGATGTTGTTCCATCATTTGTAAGGTATGGAAAAGCTTATTAGCACCTTTAAGTCATTAGACTTTGAGATTGTCATCAGTTGTGATGTTGGATTCACTTCTGGTGCTTCAGAAAAGTTCAGCTTTGCTCTGAAAGAAAAAGATAAATGGTCATTATTGTTGAAGCATATTGGGTATACATACATATTATAGACACATTAAGACTTGGTGCTTAAGTGGGAAATGAAGGTTCGAATGCAGTAATTTTAAATCCTGTCTATTAGAGTCCTAATTCCATTCCCCTTCCATATAATCTCTGTACCTAAAATAATCAAAAAGCTTTGTTTAAAATGATCTACGAGTCAGATGTCTGGATGCTGTAAGAAATCAGCAGAATCAGCTCAAAACCAACTGTGAGATGAAAGAAGGTGGAATCGAGCTCTGCTATCTCTCTTTTACACCCTGTCATCAAACACACACAGATTGCAGATTGATCCACTGTCACTCAATGCCAAAGTAACCATCTCCGTCAGCAACAGTCTCTGTCGGCAACTGTCTGTCAACGATGCTACGGCTCTCGAAACAAAGAATTGTAGATGTGGATGCGTGTCTGTCTCCAGTACATATGTCCCAAGAAGTGCCGTGCAATGAGTGTCCCAACGTATGTGTCTGTGTGTAAGCATGTGTGTTTATGAAATGATCCAAGATTTGACTGGTTAGCATGCTCTGGTGAGAAATGCCATATCTCAACTCCATAAATACATCACATATCAAATTTATTTATTTAGTTAGTTTGTTTTTATGTAATAATATGTAAAAATATGTATCACAGTACATTAGATGTTTTACCAGTGTCCATTGTTCTGCATGAAATAGACTCAATTTTTTCTTGGATGCTTCCTGTGACATCACAGCTCAGGATAGTGGCTAGCAGCTAGAGGATAGTTTGAAGTGTGTGGTACTGCACTGACGAACATCCTCTGTGCCTTTGAGCTGCTGTGTGTGTGTGTTGTGGTGAAAGAAAGATCTCTTTGTAAACAATATGCATGTGTGTGTGTTTGTACATGGAAAGTGTTGGTGGTGGATGAACAGTGTTTACTGGACCTCAACCTGATCTATCTCCAGTATGTGTGTGTGTGTGTGTGTGTGTGTGTTTGTGTGTATGCTGTGACTGATAGAACAGCTCTGTCAACTCTACTGCCCTCTGTCCAACTCATGATGAATGAGATGATGTCTACAATGTATCCTCTCTCCCTGACCACTGTGCACTGGTGCCTGACAGTGTGTGTACGAAAGAGAGAAAATCAAGGAGACAAATACAAAAGCCTCAAACTGAATTGGATCTAACTATGACAAATGTGAAAGTGCCCCAGGCGTGTTTTAATCAAACTCAGATCCTTATTAACAATGCAGCACTGGTTGCTTTGTACTGCCCTACAAATAGTGTACATTTATGACTCTGCAACCAAAACACAATAGCTCTGTTTTAAAACCTAGCTCTGTTCTAAAACCTACATAGGCAGCTGTCTTCTGAGGGACCATCACAGAACCTTTGTGGACGGCTTACTAGGTTTTAAAACAGGGCAAATGTTTTTATCACTTCTACAACCATCTCAGCCTCTACTCTCTCCTTTCTCATTCAATCCAGGCTATCGAGCAGGCAGCGGGTACGCTTAATTAAAATATCCTTGACATTACGACCTCGATCGAACTCATATTTACATTTCCACCTGCAAACCCTCCCTCTTATCACCGCATCTTGTTTCACACTTTACCTGATCGTTTTACAAAGCCCGAAATGAAGGTAATTGAAGATAACACCTCTCGGCGTCCAAATACATTACTGTGTCTCTGTTAATATCGTATTAGTCATGTAATTATGCCTAACTTGTCACGCCACATTTAGTAGATGCATTGAGATTGAACAGCCCGTTTAGCGAAGGCCAGACTTCAACAGGAAAACATTCAAGCTGACAGGGGAATTGTTTTCTCTGTCACGTCTCTCAAGAGTCTGTTTTCCTTATGTAAACACATTTGATATGCAAACCGAATAATAATGACAAGGTAAACGATTGATCTGCTCAGGAAGAGGAATGTTTTTCTTTTTTCTTTCCCTTTGATATGAAAAATATTGAATGCATTGTCAGCCGAAAGTGCCAAAATGGCCACAGCGGAATTATCAATGCACGCAAATTTGCATTAAATAAAATAGCGAAATCCGACTTTAAGGGAAACATCACTTATCCTGCTCAGACAGAAAAGCAGCCTTGAGAAATGAAAGAGGGGAGGGGGATTGTGTGGTTAAATAGACTCTTAAATTGGTTCTTTGATATGGAGGAGCCCATGGGTATCATAACAGTAGTGGTAGTTAAAGTTTGTCAATGCATCTGAAAGCATATTGGGGAATTGTGGTCTCCACCCTGTTTGATTGAGTCTGAAACAAATGAATAATTGTGTTCAGATCAGAGGTCAATGCCTACAAGTTTTTGTATGCCTACAAGAGCCATTTCCTGATCTGGCATTCTTTTGGCATTGCTGAGTACGTCTGTGTTTCAATTCACAAGGGCACTACAGCATACGTCGCTGCCTACACAATAAGAAATTTAATTGAGAAAATGTGTTTATTTGTAATGGTCTGAATATATATATATATATATATATATATATATATATGTATTCAAACAGCTTGTGTGTGATGACATACAGCAATGTATAGAATACAATTGTATAATTTAATATATGTAACAAAACTCTCCTGTCAATAACAAACTCAACTAGAACGGCCAAAGATCCTGTGAAATCCACTTCAAAGACCATGATTTCATCGTTTAATATGTATCCAGTGTGTGTGTGTGTGTGACCCTGGGTCCATCCCTCTTTATTCTCTCTCCCTGTTTAGTAAGGTCACAAATGGAGCACAAAAGGCTGTCCGGCGGGGTGCTTGTTAACAGGCAGAAGTGAAGTGAACTCTGTCTCTTTAATGGTGGCAAGTGAGCACTTCATTTTGGGTCATTTGTTTGAGGTCTTAGTGGGTCTGTGTCTTTGCCCTCGCTACTGTTTATACACAAACAGAAAGGGACATAAGGCAAAGAAGAAAGCTTCTTCTTTCCCATAAGGCTGACGAAACTTTTGCTGAAGAAGACCGAGACACTCTCGCACGATCTCTCTCACTCTCTCTCTCTCTTTGGCTTTTTGCTGTTTATTTGTTCAGTTTATTTGATTGACATTTGTAAGAAATGGTGGTCTGTTAGAAACTGGTGAAAACACACACACAACCACACTTTACACCCGCATGTTGTTGAGCCCATTAACCCTCTGTTTTCATTCTGCCCAATAACTTTCACAAGCCACAAAAGACACGACAACCTGTGTTGACAACACCATTCTTCCCCAACACTAACCCCACTCAAACCATCCTCACGCATGTTCCAACATGCCCGCCACGGGGGTCACCCGGAGCCCGCGCCGCAGGATCCAGACGAGCTATCTGTGCTGGCACAGGTCCAGAGCTTGAATCATCCCTTGTTCGACTTCATTCACAGCATGTCCTGTGAAAGAACTACTGGGTGAACCTGTCTCACATAAGCCACGGCTGTTGTTGTACTTGTAAAGTGTAAATTTGCGGCTCTCCATCACAACCTGCTCCCCTCCAGGGCATCTTGCAGCAAATGGCAGCCGATGTGCACATTGCGTCTTTATCTCCCCATATCTCATTTTTGCTCTTTAATTCCCCTCTTTCCAGAGGCTGTATCAGGCTGATAAATGCTGCCCTGGAGTTGTTTTTGTGATTGTAAAGAAATGCAGATGGGTTAGAAAAAGAAAAGCCAAGATGCCCCTGCCAGTTCAGCTTGCTTTCCATTGCTTGCCTCCTATTTGTTTGTCTTTATTTATTATGTTATTATTTTGGGTCCATTTTTCCACACTGCTACAGCATGATAATGGGCTTTCACTGTTGTTAAGTCTCCAGTTTCTCTTGCTCCATCCCTCATATTTTCATCTCCTCTGGCCTTCATTCCAGGAACGTGACGCTTGCTCTGAGAGATAGTGGTATGGCGCTCCAATTTGATTGGCGGTCATCCTTCACACTCTCTTTCTGTCTCTCTCCCTCTCTATTTCTTTGGATAAGGTTTGTTTATACGGCAGAGCCCTCGGCCCCCAGACTCCAGTGTGCTCTGCATGCCACGTGATGTGACCATTAACCATTTTAGCACACACAATCTGAATGGGCCAATGGCCTAATGCGAACAAACACAAACACAGGCCTCAAATAGGAGGATAATGGATTGATCTTGGTTATTTGTCCCCTCATTATTGTCTCTGGCAGTGTGATCAAAGTCACTGATTAAGGAATGTTCTAGGCAGAAGGTAAGAAAAGTGACCGGCTGACCTTTTGTGCACCATGATCGAGATGAAAGAGCCAAAATGAAGGCTTCTCCATCTGGGCTGACCACAGAGAACTAGGCCAAACGATGAGCCCTGGAGGGAGACTCGGGTACCACGCCATATGTGCTGTTGGACTTGCACGATAACAACTACGGCCACTTTACTGCTTCAGCATTTATTCATAGTTATGGCAATTTCAGATACATGCTTGACTAGTTGCTGCTCTACGGCAGTCCCTCTGTGTGCTAATGGAGAAGTACGATATGGGAAAGCGGGGCTTTGAAGTGCAGTACAATACAGCGTTTCTATATCTTCAGTCAACCAGTGCTACACAGCCCAGTTAGACGCCACACCTTCCCTCAGCTTCTTATCGAGAATAACATGCATGCATGTTCACGAAGAAACACACATGCAGGCACACAAAGGCATTTTCACGCGTTTGCCTCTTCCTCCCAGAATGCACTGCAGAAGACCTCATCTATTGTTAGTGGGGCCAGTTCCTGGTTTTCTGTTTGAAGTGGATGTTTCTATCCCCTAGTGAACGTTTACGAGCAGCAGGCACCATTGCCTGTCTATTGACGTAAGCCGCAAACAATTGAAATGTGTGCATGCTTTCTTTTATGTTAGTTTGAAATGGAGGCTCATGTGATTGGTCGGTTTGCATACATACACTCTGGGTTTGCATGCAGGAACTTTGGCTTTGCATGCTGGAGTTTGCAAGCCAAGCATAGGAAAACAGGCCGCTTTGTGTGTTTGCCTGTGTGTCTATGCGATGGCCAATGCACACAAACTGTGTAAACACACAAATGCTCCTATAAACAAACACCAGACGTCATCTATACATGTTCAACCAGACGTGCAGTGTTCTCTGGGTGACCTGTGCACCCAAGCCATTTACGTATAACAGCCCCATGGATGACAGAAAATGTCAGACAGTAATGCATGAAAATGACAGAGACTTAGCCATTTGTTTAAGTCAGAGAGCTTGCCTCACTACCACCCTTGAATCCTAATGGGTAGTATACTGGCATGAAAGAGCTTGCTGTTCAATGAAAAAATGATGGGAGGTGGGATAGAGGGATGGATGAAATGAGAAGAGTATTGATCTAAACCTCACAGGTTTCGTTTGCATATTAGAGATCAAAGATTTATCCTATCAATAATTCTAGTAGCAATAATTGAGGAACAGACCATCATTTGTGGTGATAAGGCTTATCTGATTAGGTAAATATCAAATCAAGTCAGTTTAATTTATATAGCGATCTTTACAATGCATATTCTTTCCAAGGAGCTTGACAGAACTTTAGTATCAGAGTCTTAATTCCGCAAGGTCTTTGTATAAAAGTTGCAAGAGTTACAATGTCTTTTCTGTTGTTTAATGTTGCATTTTTACCTTACTATATAGGATGAAAAAGGTTGTAGTAAATTACTGTGAGTTCCACTGTTAAAAAAACGACACGGGTTTAAACAAAAGCAAGAATGAACAATGCAGGTGTGTAGCACTGAAAACAAAGTAAGAGTAAATTAAACAACACAAATTAACATCAAAATAAACAGAGGAGAAATGTCGCATTATAATAAAATAACAGTTAAATGAGATCAGAGACATTCATTTTCACACTGTAGGAGCTGAAGGAACTGTATGACCACACTACATTGACAGTGTATACCCACAATGTTTTCCTAAACGCTTGTCATCCCCAACAGCTAATTTCAGGGGTTCTTTCCCAATTAACTGGTTCCAGTCGCTAATTAAGATAGCTTTAAGAAGTTTGTGACATTGTTCGGGGAAGGAGAAGAGGAAATTCTGTCTGTCTGTTTTGCATTCACACACTTTTCCTGTTTAGTCATACTGATTTATAAAACAGTGTCATTGAATAAACAGATGAGACAATGGCTGATGTCCTGGCCAGCTGTAGCTATTGTTCTGACCTGCATTCCTCAGTGTTTTTGTGTCCAGCAAAAAAATCTGAGACAAAGAGGAAGTCACTAATAATATACCAGGATGATATTTGGTGATATTTATTGCAGTGTTTTCGCCACCTCTGCATTTAAAGCATGAAAATTATTACGTGCTTCTTACCTTGTGTCACTGAAAGGCATTGACTTGCTATATGTGGTGCATTTTGTCTCCCTGTCAATCATTGGGTTCAAAAATATCCCTCCTCTTAATTGAGGTGACCCTGCACCTTTTTGAAGTTCTGAGCTTGCCAGATTCCAGGAGGAACTTTGAGTCTTGGCAAGTGGATTTACCATCTGTACTTCAAATGATGGCATTTTGTTTTCCCCTCCTTAAAATAATTTCTAAATGAACAGGATTTCCGTAATTTCTCTTCAGAGTATAAGAACCTCTTCCAAATTTGAAACCAATAACATTACTTCCAGTAAAGCCACAGGAGACTGTGGAGACACTAGCCA
Source organism: Botia kubotai (assembly GCA_036877585.1). Lineage (NCBI taxonomy): Eukaryota > Metazoa > Chordata > Actinopteri > Cypriniformes > Botiidae > Botia > Botia kubotai. Next base: position 28,724 of record JAZGTI010001563.1, read on the forward strand.
ATAAATCACAGAGCTCATAATTTGCACAAAAACACAACTGCTGATCTGCTGTAATAATGCTGAATGAAGATTCTAGTATGTGAGGGCTGTGGGGAGTCACTTCATAATTGTGCTAATTATTATTGAGGTTTGCTGGTCACTTGTTTGTTCATTAATTTCAAGGCTTTTCGGTAAATGAGCAAATATGCCTAGGCAGTAAAGTAGAAGCTAGAGAGATACACATTCAAATATGTGCACATACCCACATCAGTATTTCTGTGGAACCTCAGTATGGCTTGATTAGTAAGAGCAAGTCAATAGCTTCTGATTGTTGAGTTCACTGAAAATGATTGTTTTTCTTTGCTTACTGTCTCTCTTTCCACCCTTTCCCTTATTCACTGCAGATGATGTAATAAATCCTAGCATTGTTTTATTAATATTTAACTTTTTTCCATTCCTGTGATCTGGCTTTTATAAACTCATACAGCCCTGTCCACTTGGCTTGACATCTTATTTTATACAGTTTTGTATTGGTCTTCAATGTTTAACTCATTTTAATGTAAAAACAAAGCAGAAAACAATGCAGGGCCCACGCTCGCCTGCTGAAAGCAGGGTTGGACGCAGGCTAACATTGGTACCTAATACCTCATGCTAACGTTGGAACAAATAGCACTTAAAATAAACAAAAGGTGTATAAAGTGAGCGGGGAAGGCTTTGTGTGTACATAGAAGGGACTGCCGCATTGTCTGAGGTGCATAAAAGAATGCTTTGTATTCTAGGAAGAGGTCTTGAACTGTGAGTTCAAATCAGATGCTTGTCTAAGAACACAAAGACGTCTCTCTCTCTCTTTATCTCTCTCTCCCTTTTATTTCTTATTTTTCACTGCCTCATAGATATGCTTTTACCTTTGCTCGCTAGCCACAAGGGTGATATCTGGAAGAGGAAAAAACAGTAAAGCAAACAAACTTTATTCAGTGTCTATGACCGGAGAGGTTTGTCATAGATGAGACTGTAGACTTCCCGGGTGGGAACACAAATACAGATAATTCCAAAAATGACATTCCTCTTAAATGTGCCGTTAAACGTGCATGTGTCAGGTTTTGTAGCAACATGTTTATAAATGCCTGAAGTTTACCGATGCGTTTCACAGCTTCACCGAACCATTCTGACTTCAGAGCATTATCATGTTTATAGTTTCATATTTGTTGACATAATGTTCAGCTGAGAGCATTATTCTGCTAAAACTTTGTGGCAATCTAGATGCAGAGATCTGAGATAGCAGTCAAAGTTGACTGGAAGGGAATGACAAATACACTGTGTGTGTGTAATAAGGTTCAGAAAGGGGTAAGATAAGATTCAACAGACGGCCTTAGTAAAGTGAAATGATAATAGCACTACCAATTTGCTTTGAATTATGATGGTTTAGTTTGGAACTGATTTCCATGAGGATGTTTGTGTAGTAGCAGGCATATGTGTGTGTGTGAATTTGTGGAGTTACAGTATCTGCCTGGTGAAACAAGCAAGATACACAGATGATGAGTGATGGAAACAAATCAGCTTTTGTACTTTGCTTGTGTGAGAGATTGTGTTTACATGTTTATTTGTTTGTTTGGTCTGTATGTTTGATTTTCAGCTCATGGTTCTGTGGAATTCTCTGGTGCCTTAGTTTCTGTCAACATCTCTTTTCTCTTTCCTCTTTCTCTTCTTTTCTGCATATTGTGTTTTTGCTACAGTAGTTTGTTTCACTCTACCATGTCCCATTAGACGTTTGTGCCCTGTGGCTGTCCGACACCAGAATTTAGGCATTCCAAACATTATCTAGAGTATGAAGGATTTTGCTAGGATTAAGTTTTGTTGTTTGTAAGAATTCCTTGTGGTATCAGTGCATTATATATGTCTTCAGCCAGACAGCTTTCTTTCTCATCATTTTTATTTAGCAATTCTGTGTGTGTGTGTGTGTGTGTGTGTGTGGCTTTGACTTTTTCTGGATTTGCTTTCGTGTCACAGTGACACATCATATTTCTATCCCTGCTGATGTTGTTCTCTTCTATACAAATCCTTGGCTGTTAGACATGTTGTGACAGGAACAGTATTTTAAAAATGAAACAATTATGTAACGGTCACTAAACAAGCTTTCCTCATTTGCCCCTCACTCGTTCTACGTTTTTGTAGAAACATCTTAAGAAACATCTCAAGAAACATCTTAAGCTAAAACCACAAATGATGGCTTTTCTGTTGTGCTCTTACAAAAAGACAGTTTACACATAATTTGTGTCTTTAGAATAAAGTGGTATTGTGTCAGTTGCTTATATGCCTCTCTGTGGCAATTTTGACATGCAAAACACCATAGTTTGCATCCTATTTAACTTAAGTACATACACAGGCATTATAAAAGCAGGTGACGTCTGATGTTATAAAGCATGAAAGAAATCAAGATGTCAGCAGTAAATGGCCATGACTTCACTGTCTCCCTCATTTACCTATCCAGTACATACCGTAGTGCTCTGTTCATATTTCAGCTGGAGGAATAGAGGGTGGATGCTTGTAATTGTGTTGGGCTGCATTCGCTTGCCTATTGGCGTCCGTAACCTCTCCCCTCTCCTCTGAGCGTAGAGCACCATCTGTTCTCCACACTCACTGACACCAGCACTATGTGTACAGATTCATCATTTTGCATGCAAGTGCACAGTAAGAGACACAGAGAGAGAGAGAGAGAGAGAGTCTTTGAGTCTCGACCCATCCCCACATCAGATATTTATGCAAAGTAACTGGGTGGGTCTTTAAGATGAGATACTCTCAGGCCTGGTCTGGCGAGTTTTGCAAATTTGTGAGTTTACATTGGTAGGGGCAGAATGAGAGAGCTGGCCAACAGAGAAAGAGATTAAGCACTTTGTCTCCTGGCAATGCAAAAGAAAATTTGTCTGGAATAAGGTGTAATAACCCATAGTTCTATCTGATGACTTAGATAAGCACTTTCCTCTCCGTAGCTCTCTGAGCTTTAATCTAACTATAAAAAAAATGAGATGTCAAGCTTATAGTTAAATCTGTGAATCCGGAATTGGTTTTGAGAAGAACTTGTTTTGGGGCTCTTACCTACAGAATGATTAGTCACATTACATGTACATCTCAGATTATTGGTTTAAAAATTTCTCTGCCCATATTGCCTATGAGCAAAGATCCAAGCAACTGCCAAATAACTAATAGCTTTTTCCAGAACCACCTTGATGCAAACATACAAGCGCACACTACTTCACTTTCCTTCCGTCCTCTGTGAGCGGACACACATGTATGCACACGATCCAAGTGGGCTATATTTAGCGTGTACAGTGTGATAAAGACCTGCGCTGCAGGCGGCTACAGAGTCACCCGTCATCCTTCCTGCCGAGGCCACAAAGAGAGGCAATGGGAGGAAAAAAATAAGACGGCAGCTAGAAAGTGACAAAGAAAAAGAGCACCTTTAAAAAGACGCAGCAAGCATAAAATAATGAAAAGTGAAGCAGAGGGGAACGAGAGGCATGTGGGCACGTGATCCATCCCCCTCCCTGTTTTTCTGCCTCTTCTCCATGCAGACACACATCGTCCGATCTAACTTTCATTTCCTTCTGCCTTTAGACACCTTCATCTCGCTCTCCATTTGTTTGATATCAGCACATTAGAAGGTTTACAAAAAATGTAAGGGCTGATGGGTAGGCAGTTGAATTTCTGATAAACTGAAATTACAACATTTCAAATATATCAAACAAATGTCATTTTTGCTTGCTTTTTTAATCTATGCTTCGAATTTCACAACAACCCTAAAATGATGGTAGCGATTGCACAGTTCCCATATAAAGGGAAGGCTGAAAACCTGCCAATGTGTTTTGCGATGCCCATGAAGTCACCCAATTGATGTACAGACATCAGCAGCATAACACACACGGCTCTCCCCCAGAAATGGTTATAACCTATTGCCTCATTGCCAGTGGAGGCCACGGGAGCTATTACAAATTTGTATCAACTGGTCAACTGTACCATATTTTACATCAGTGGTCTCAGTTGATTCTATTTCAGTCATTGATCCCCAAAGCTCCTTAGGTAATAGTTTTGGTAGTTTTGAGTGTTTGGGGAACAATTAACCTAGTTTGGTTTTTGCACCTCCCCTTGCAGATATCTTATACGGTAATATTGCTATTACATAGCAAAATGCTCACATAATTAACCGTTCAGCATTTCCCACCTTTCTCTGTCACTCACACACCTTCATATACATTAACACATACTTACATTAGAAAATTCTTTATTAACCTCAAGAGAGTGTGTTGATGTCAATTCTTATTATGGTCCCTTCTTACCATCCTCTATCAGGACATATATCATTTGATCATCCGATCTCACAAAGTGTGTGTGTAAGAAAGGTAATCTGCTCTTATCTGTGTATTGCCAGCAGCTATCTGATAGCAGGATGTCTAGCTAACAGAGAGCACCACTCAGCTCTTTTCCAAACACTTCCAAACACACACACGTTTACTTGTCTAAATGGGGACATCCTATAGACTTCTGTTGTTTATATACACAGCTAGTTGCAATATAACCTAACAGTATAACCTTACCCACACTCTAACCCTAACAGAAATAATATATATAACATGTTTTTATAACAGAGTTTGTAAAACAGAGCAAACTGTACACAAACGGTATAGTCTGTCCCCTAACTCTTACCCTACCCCTAAACCTAACCCTCACAGAATTTTACATTTTCAAAAAGCATAATTTAGTATGTTTTAATAGTCAGTTTCCCTCATGGGGATGACTGGCTGATCTCCATGATGTAGGTGTGTGTGACTTTTACCATCCTTGTTGGGACATTTGGTCCCCACAGTAGTAGAAAAACAAGAACACACACACAGACAAAGTCTAAAATGACCTCCTGAATTTCTTCAGAGGATAAAGAGGTTAAAGCTTTGTTTACAGAAAGACAGAAAGAGGGAAGTGAAGAATACAGGGAGATACTCTGAGTGTTGATTAATGTCATACTTGGAGAGAGGAAAGGAAAACTGGACATGGAAAGGGAATCAGGGAATGAGGACCAAAGGGAGATGAAGACAGGAGCACCAGAGGAAGTGACCTGCCTCACAGGTCTATGGTACATTCTGTGAAAGTCACACACATTAACACACCAGTGTCCATTGTGAAGGTGAAGCCATTGAGTGTAACTAGCAACAGTTAAAAACACTTACCAGTCCCTCATGAGGTCACTGAGAGAGAACAAAGCATTTAAGCACTAATGAACGATTTAGGGCTAACATTAATCATTTTGTAACCATTACAAAGACGTTACTATGGTAACCATAGTTACCATGCAACTGTACATTTTTGTACAGGAAGGCTGAGTAAATCAATTGTTGAAAGAAAAAAATGGCCATTTAATTTCTTTCAATTTCATTATGCTTGCTCTAAAACTAGTATAACCACATCTATCCCAGTCAGGTGTCTGTCAGATGATTGAACGTTTTTTATTTTCGGTTTTGTTATTTTCGCCACAACTTTGATGTCCTTCCATCAAGAGTCTTTCTGCCCACCCCCTTCAAAGATAGAAATCATTTACACGTACAAACACACACACACACACTCACAGAAACCTGTCTGACAACACTGAGGGCTGTATATACCGTGGGGAACAGATGACTCAATCGATGTCCTTCAAAGAGACACAGTGACTGACTGCTGCTCATCACTTTATCTCTGTCTCTTTCACTCTTCTGCCAGCTTTGTTTTCCTCTCTCTTCATCAGAAGAGGAGAAGGACTTGAAAGATGACAGAAAAACAGAATGTGAGCATTACTGAGGATGCAGGTTGAGTGTGGTCAGGATTCACAAACAAACAGGGCATGTTTTGAATGTGCTATAGACCCATACTTTTAGCACGCTGCACGAGTCAAGTCAACCTACGAATCGCCTTCTTATAGCTGTCTCAGCATTTAAACCTGAGACAGAAGAGCATGTTGTAACATAAAAATGATACATGCTTCATGCTTTAACATTTTTTTCTATGATTAGCTTTAGGTGGCACATAAACGTAAATATACATCAGCAAGCGACATCGTTACCATGGCATTAATCGCTGAAAGCTGTCAAAAAGCTACGCATGTATTTTACATGTATCATTTTAACATTTATTTTACAGCCTCAGAGGACCTATTGTCATTTAATCCTGCATTTGCTCAATATGGTGAAACACAAAGAAGAGAGATTAACTATTGAGCCAGTACTTTGCGGTGTAGTTTAAGAGAGGGATGTGTCAGATTTGTGTGTGTGTGTGTGTGTGTGTGTGTGTGTGTCTGTGTATGAACGTGTGTGTTTTCTGGAGTGCTTCATCTCAGAACATATATACATACAGTACTCAATCTCTCTCTCTCTGTCATTCTTATGCATGTCTTTAATAGAATTAACTCCTGTTAAACTTAATCTATGCTAAATGTATGTGTGCATTGGTCAATATGTAGTGTTTGTCTCTTCATTAGCGTACAATTGATCCATTCATGAGCATTGCTTCTAGAGAGTGGTTCAACTGTTCTGTTTCAGGAGTTAGGACCCCCTTTTAACAGCAGGCAGTGATCCAACACAATATCAAATTTGAGAAGCATTTTCTTATACTTTATAAAAGCTGATACGCCTATTTATTTTGTTTTCAAGTCTGCATAATTATATGGTTAATGACATTGTATTTTTCATTGTAGTTTACGTTCAGCCATTTCACTGGTTCAGAGAATGAAAGACAAGCTGTCTGTTCTCTCTCAATTTTTTTCTTTTTTCACTTATCACTGACTTTTGTTCACTTTGTTCAGTGCATCTTTTATTATGTTGACTGGATTTCGGTTTATACGGAAATTGAAATTAATGCTTTCTGTCAGACTCATAGGAGGAACCAACTGTAGAAGAGGTTGAAGGATTCGTGTGTGTGTGTGTGTGTGTGTGTTTTCTAATCAGAAATACCCTTGACACAGTAACTTCCAGAGTAATCTAAACTGGGCTGATAAGTGTGTGACTGACATTCTGCTCTTGTGTCGCCAGTGATATCTGAGTGTTTGAGAGCTGATACGTTTGGTGAGCTGAGGCAGTAAATTGAAAATATATTCACAGACACTCTTGATGTTTTTAAAGTTGATTTGATGTGTTGAAGCGAGATTTATGTGTGTATGTGTCTGAATGTACAAGCGTCACTCTTCCTCAGTCAGTGTGTTCGTGTATCTGTCACAGCCCTCTGTTGCCATGGCAAACCGTCAGATCTGTCACTCTGTGTTTCTTTTAGCTGCTCCTCAGGTCATGTGAAAGGAATTCAAATGATAACACTGAACGTGTGCGATTGTGTGCTGTTTAACCTTATAAACAAAATAAGCCATTGTTTGATATTTGAGCTGCTTTATGTGTTTTCATAGAACTGCTTGTAATTTATTCTCAGTCTTTTATTTTCCTCCTCTGGTCTGACCACTCATTTCCATCTGAGTTATATTTAGTAGGTCACAGTTCATTTCCATTACAATTTCCATAATTCCTATTTATTTTGCAAAGCAGACAGACTCAGTCCGTGACAGGTATAAAATTTTGTTACAAAAAGCATGTTAAAACAACAATTTCTGTAGCGTTTGATTTCGGAGTTAACATGAAAAACAAATAAGCGCTTTGGCCCAGCTCCTGAGTGTTTGCTGAGCATGTCTGTTTCAGGGCCTGTTAGAGGTTGTTAGTCTTAAGTCAGGTGATTGGGCAGCTGCTGTCTGCTTACATCTCATCTCTTTAATCCACAGGCAGAGTTTAGACCTGGGCCTCTGGCTTCTAGCACAATAAGACACACACGCTAATGTAGCATTAAGAGTCTGTGTCGGAGAGAGGCAGTAGAGAGGAAGTTTGTATGTATGTGCGGTGTGTGTGGAAGGTAGCTATAGAGGGTGTAGTGTTGTCTTCCTGTTCCTTGGGGGAGGATGTATCTGCTGAGAGCGTCCAAGAGTGCAAATGAGTCTCCACTCGATTAGAAATGATGAAGGGATAAATATCTGTGAGGTTTGACAGAGTGATTCTGCCCTTCTGAGGAAAAACTGTAATGGCGAGTACATCAAAGACTCTGATGTACACACACACATATATATGTGTGTGTGTATACATAGTGATTATCATATATATCTCTATATGATGGTGCAGGTCAAAATCATTACAGAAGATATATTACAGAAGATAAGTCTTAGCTGAATTAGCTGAACTGACTTTGAGAATTAGCTGAACGCTGTCCCAGCTACATGACTTTATGCTTTGCCCTTTCTCCTAATCTCACTCCATTCCCTCCCATTTGGTTGGCTGGCACCTCCATTCCTCACAGCCACTGAAATCACTCCCACTTTCATCTTGCCTGCTTTCTCGTCTCTCGCTGTACATGTCACTGATGCTGTTAACAGGTATTAAAGCTCCTCTACAGTCTGAGGGCTAAAGCAAGTTCTTGAGTCCCACAGGTGCATTTTGCCAGCTAACCAATCCCGTCTTCGGGCATAGCTGTCATTCCTTACATAACTCAACCCTGGCACCTGCCCTCTAGCTTGGAACAGGGAGCAAGAATGACAACCCATGGGAGGGAATGGGGCAGGTTAGTAGTGAGAGCTGGTTTTGTTTGCAAGTGAGTGCCGTCTTAGCTGGGGGCTAAAATAGCTGAAGTACACCAGGAGAGAATAAAAAACAGCTTTTACAGAAAGTACAGTGAAAGAAAAACTCCCTCTTACACACACTCGAAACCTCGTCTATATTCTGTTCCAGACTTTCTCACTCCCACCATCTTTTACTCGCCTCTGTTTGAGAATGAGAAGCACTACTCATATTATCATAGCAGCACATCCACTGTATCATCTCTGCATGCGGTGAGCGTGGTTTTGTGTGTAAGAGTATGGATTCTCACCGAGTAGCCGTTCACTGTCTTATCATCCTTGCAGAGAAGGAGAAAACTAATGAGGAAAAAAAACAATGAAAAGCACACACACAGATTCAGATACACACAACCAATAGGCTCAGGGCCGCTTGTCCGGTATTATTCACCTCCGCTCTTTATTGAACAGAAGCACAATAGAGTAGTGTGTGTGTTCATGTATCCTCACGCTCTCACCAGAGACCCAGCGCTCTCTTGCACTCTGCTGTTTATCAAAGTATGGGAATGGGCAAAAACTTTCTCCCTCTGAATAGAAGTGTTGTGCTTTACACAAACACGCACTGTGTGGCTTATCCTTATCTTATCTGAAGCAAAAAGATGTGCCACATGTTGGAGGTGCTCCAGAAGTTGGGCTAAAATGTGACTAAAACCCCATTCCAAAACTTAGCGAGCTGTCTCACTGTCTACATGATTAGAGGTAGCATAATGATGTTACTTTCTATAAGAACAGTCTTCACGTAGGTGACTCATTAGCTTTCCTGCAGCTCAACAGGGAAAGCGTGGCGCTAGCAACACCAAGGTCATGGGTTTGGGTCCCAGGGAATGCACATACAGATAAAATGTATAGCTTGAATGCAATTTAAGTCGCTATGGATAAAAGCGTTAAAATGTTATGCCAAATGCATAAATGTAATGTAAATGTAGAGTTTGAAATAGAGCAGAAGTGTTAGACAGCCAAAGCTTTCTGTCTCCCTTGAGCACTTTCAGTGCATCATAATGGTGGAAAACTCCACTAACAGCCCTCCACTGTTACATCAGATGCACTTAAGGATGTGCTAATTACTTTCAGCTTGTCCCTTTCCATTCATTAAATGTCAACCTGCAACACACATGCAATAGAGGTAATGCGCCCTCATTAATGACCTTTAAGGAAATCTTTTCTCTTCACCCATGCTGAAATCTTATATGCTGTGTTGCAGCATAGACATGTAGTTAAAAAAGTTACGCTGTTGATGAAGACATAAACCACATAAACTACCATCTGAGGTAAAAGGGAAATTGTTTCAAATCAATTTCAAATCTTCGAAAATGTTTACAAATTTCAAAGAATATATCTGGATATTATTATTATTATTATTTTAATCCATTCCCTTAATCCATGTTTTCTTGTTTAAAGCATAAACCTCACAAAATTTAATTATTCTTAGACAAAATAATAATAAAAGTATTTGCCAACAGAGTAAGAACTCTTAAGAATCGTAAGAATTTAAGATTTATTGTTTGAAGACAATTCTTGGTAGTATCTTATTCTGGTTATTTAAACCTATTTAAAATTATTTTTTTGTTTAATTTTATAATACATAAACACAGTGAGATTGAGAAGTAGCTTGGCATTCTCATATACTGAAAAACTGAACACACATGTATATCAGCTAATGACTTTAAATGTAAAAGCATTTAGGTAATGACCCAGTATACCACAATCATTGAATCATTCAACAAACACAAACATCAGAACAGATTTTTTTATAACATGTCCTGGAGCCCTTCATTGTCACCACCAGACTGAGATAAGTGCACTCGTTTCTTTCCGTTCCTCAAGTTCGCTCTCTCTCTAAAATAATTTACACACAACGCAAGCCGCTTTGGGTGTTTAGAGGCGGGTGTTGCTCAAGGATATGTTTACCTTGTAAAAATAAACAAAACAAACACAGCAGCTTAGCACTCAAACCTTGTATGGAGGTGAAGAGGATGAGAGAGAGAGAGAGAGAGAGAGAAAGAGAGAAATCAAGAGTTTTGTCTAATAACTCTACAGTATAATGTGAGGGACAGAGGGATTTTGAAAATCAAAAAAAGAGAGGTGTGGTAGAAGAACAACCCCGTATTATTGATAACTGTGTGTGGAGTTCTACTTGTTTTCTGCTCTCCCCCTCTCCATCTCTGTCCATTTCTCTCCCTCTGTTTCTCTGAAGGTTTGCGGTTTGTGATTGGTTTGTTGAGGGGTAGATGTGCCTTAGAGAGCCGGGTGGCTGACAGTGGTCTCTGTCTGGCTCCAAATGCCAATTTGCAAGCTGTCTCATTCTATCTTGACGAAATGTCCTATCCTCTCCTCTGTCCTCCTGGAGGATGGGTTGGGGTGTGAAGTGAGGATCTCCTGTGGGAGAGCTGTGGCTTCTATCATCCTTATCAAACCTGGCTTTTGCAGCCACACTGGATTTAGCTAACACTTGCTTAAAATACTCCTCATTGAGCCTCAGGTGTGTGCGTGTGTATATATTTAGGTCTAGATGTGTGTATTACTCTGGGATGTACCGAGAGTATGTGCCAAGGGATTTACTCTTGTGAGGGAATGTAGATATATGCCGACGTAAGGGAAATAGCGTATGTTTAATTGACGATGGCTGTGGATTTTTATAAGGATCAACTAGGATCTTGAGAGTAACTGAGAACACAATTCTACTATATTACAATTATGTTGATCAATATAGTTAATCTCATGTTGCCACACATTGCCCATGTAGTTAATATTTTATTGGATTAAAAAAAAATCTGTTTATTGGAAATGAAATATAAGTGTTAGATATATTATTATACATACATTTTACAATATATACAAAATAGAGGTTTTGTATATTTGTATATTTGAGAGGTTTTATGTTGTTAGGTTAGTTTGTACTAAAGAGCTGAGACCTCACCACTTGTTTCTCTCTCTCTCTCTCTCTCTCTCTCTCTCTCGCTCACTCTCTCTGTCCAATCACAGCTCCCGCATCGCAGAGTGACCTTCTCGACAGCCAATCAGTCACAAGATCTGCAGGATCCCTCTCAACACAGTTACTATGACAGTGGTCTGGAAGAATCAGAGACACCCAGCAGTAAGAGTTCTTCGGGGCCTCGCATTGGGCCCCTCGCCCTACCTGAAGACCACTATGAGCGCACCACCCCAGACGGAAGCATCGGAGAGATGGAACACCCCGAGAACGGTAAGAAGAGGTGGTGTGCCCCCCTCCCTTTTCTACCATCACTCCTTTCTTCTCTCCTTCAAAACTCCTCCAATTTAAAGACGGTCTCTTTAAGATTTAAGGCTTTTTTCTTTAAACATCTCATTTTCTGTCGCAATTTATGGCTGCTTTTACTTTGACTGAACTGAGTGAGAACAGCAAGCTACAATATATATTTTTGTCATACACAAGTTATACACCTAAACAGTACAACACATCCACTCCAACACATGCACACACACTTTTGCTTTGATTAAAAAAAGCAGTAAAATAAGCTAATTCAGATTTCCAAAGCACTTTGAAAGTTTTAATGTGACCTGAATGTCAAAACTGAAGCAAAGTAACTACCAGTTTGTGGGACTTGGCAAAACAAATCTGCATTTACAAAATGTATTAAATCTTGCCAAGATACGGCAACAATGACCCAGTCATATTAGTACACACATTTCAGGAAGACCTGACACAATCCACCTCCACTGTACTGTAGCTGTGGGGAGAAGCTTCATATCCTAAAGTTAGGAGCACCCGCCTTGCTTTGCTGCCCGGATGGTGGTGCTCCCATGTGGGCCAAGAAGCCTTTGCAAGAGCCTCTATGCAGAGAGGGGATGGAAATCATAGCCAAGGGCAGGCTGGCATTAAAAGCCTTTAGAATGTCAATTACTCAGGAATTCTCCAGTTTTCTGTGTACACACACACTCGTAAGGAGTCTGGAGGCATGGAAAGAGAGGCATACAGAAAAGAGTTATCAAGAATAGCTGGAGTATTAGCTAAAGGAAGGAATGACTGAGAGAGAGAGCGAGACAGAGAGATGAAGTGATGACTAAGAGACTGAGGTGGACTGAGGCCTAAATGTCACGCCTGTCTTTCCACATAAGTGCTTTCACTGGAGCTGTAGGCTTTTGTGTGCATGTCTGTGGTGGGGTCACCCAGACAGGTCTTACTTATGGCATCTGTACACACACAGCTGCACACACAAGCCCACAGCAGGTGCCACTTACTACGCAGACAGAAGTACAGTATGTGGTCCTGTATGGCAGACACAGGGTCCAGTTTGGTGTGGATTAGGCAGGATATTTAACTGATATGCCTGCAGGTATTTCCTTAGGATTTGCGTATATAAATGGGATGTGTGTGGGGGGATGGAGGGGTGCGTATGTTATGACAGACTCATCTTATGCCTGTTGGCCCTGGCGGTGATGGTTTGTCTTTATGGATTGCTGCCAGCTTCCTGGGGTCACCATATCTGAAGCTTTTACTTTACTCCCTCACACACACACAAACACACACACTTGTTTACTCGTCTATCTAAATGGGGACATTCCATAGACTTCTATTGTTTTTATACACAGCTAGTTATAAACAATATAACCTAACCCACACTCTAACCCCACAGAAAACTTTCTGCATTTTTACACAAAAAAAACATGCACGCACACACATACATGCATGCACGCATGCGCACTAACACACACACACACACATACACATCTCTTATGCACAATAGGGCTAATAAAAGAGCTAGGATCTTAAAATAAATAGTGCTCCCTTTCTTATTCCAGCGTTTCAAATGACTTTGCAGCTAAGCCACGTAGCAGTGCTAGTCTATAAATACAGCCCTGCTCTTCAAATGAGCTTTGCGTCATATAGCCACTATGGATAATGCATGGCTGTAATGTGTGAACGAGGGTAGGCTGGGTATGGAATGACACAGTGAAACAAGAAGGTGAGAGGGTGTATGAGTTTGCAGAAACATGCTTAAAAGAGCCTGCCTGGCAAGCAGCATTTTGGCTTATGTGCCTTTTAAAAGAATATTCTGTCAAAACATAAGAGGTGAAGCAATGTGTTAGACAAGGCCTAACGTCTGTAAGACATTTATGGTCCATGGAATAAAGTCTGAATTCACTTCCTTTAATTCCCCTTTAAAACATATTGCTTTATAAACTCACAGATGTGGTTTTGAAATGTCAAGCAGGGCCAGTAATGTTGTTCTGTCAGATACACTAAACTTCATCCAAAATCCATATGCATATATAATTGTCACACACACACACACACACACACACACACACACATATATATATATATATATATATAATGTATAATGTATTATGCATATAGGTAATATGACTTGACAAACACATCTATGTTTTGAAGGTGCAACAAAGCCACAGCGTTTACACTCAAGCTATGAGTGGCTTAGTTATGGTTGTCTCTGCATGTTAAACTGGTAAAGATTTTTTTAAAACATTTTAAAAATACAGATTTAATTAGCCCGAATGTGTCACTTCACAATGAAGTGAACATGCATGATTTAAAGGTGATGTGCGTAATTTCTTGCTGTTAAAATGCTTTCTCCTATCCTAGCTTAATGTTCGGAGACAACTATAAGTAAGCCATTCGTAGGTTGATTTCTTCATGTCGTTTAAACACTGTGCCTCTGGGAGTGATCAAAACAACGCTCTGTTTGCTTGAGCATTCCAACCAGCCCAAGGTTGTCTGTAATACCAGGAGATAGATATAGATAAGCAAAAACAGCCCTAACCCTTTTATATATATATATAAAGATGAGTTAAGTGTGAATTAGTCAAGTGTTTACAGAAAAAGTGCGTCTTCAGCTGTTTCTTAAAAAGTTATTATAAAAATATTGGCAGATCATCACCATGGTGCATTGTGCAGAACTCTTGACAAAAAAAAAA
>JAZGTI010001564.1:0-15752 GCA_036877585.1 Botia kubotai
ACACACACACGCGCGTAAACTCGTAATCAGCTCTGTGAACTAAGAAAGGTTTCTCATCATAAAATATCGATTATTTTAATACTTTAAAGGCAGGGTAGGCAATTTTTTCCAGAACAATTTTTTGTTATGCTGGTTGAACGTCTGTTCAGATTCTGATAGCATCTGCTAAGTAAAGCGGTATAAATATGTTTGTCTTCTGTGGAAAGCACAGGACCATAAAATGTTCGTCCAATCATTGTATTCGGTCTGAAAGTAATGATAGGATGTCCTACTTGCCTGTCAACTATGTTCATGTTTTGGAGGAGGCGTGGCTTAGGAGAGCCCTCTGAAAGGAAGGGCGTATACTTTCAAAGCTAGCATGCTGTTGCTAGCCTCTCTAAAATTGCCCACTCTACCTTTACTTTGAAAATAGTGTTGAGAATAAGGGATAAGTAGTACAGTAATCCAAGCCCAAAATGACCAAACTGATTACTCAGTAATCCTGCTTTGTATGTTATCTGCTTTATTAAACACATATAAAGAAGTACACTGACGTTAGAGGAGGAATATTTGGGATAAGCTTCAAGGCAAATGCAACAGGACTGAAATGTGAGGTCAGCCACAGCTGTCAGACACATCTGGTATTTTATGTGCGGCGGGGGAGTTTGGGATCATTTTTAAATTTGTCAGCGATCTTACACCAAGATCGTCTCACCTGAGCGTTCATACTGACACGCTAAAACCTGAAGTGTTCTGTTCAAAGAGAAGCAGACGGGTTATTATCAAATGCAGCGATATGATTCAGCAGCTAACATTTGTTACCAGACACAGAATGCATGAACGAGTGTTTGGAGGGTTAAAGCGTGGGATGTTATCAGCTCTGTGAGAAGCAGTTAGCGCAAGAGTCCTTCAAGGCGTAATGTGATGATACGTTTCCATGGAGTCCCGACACAAACACAAACTTCAGACTGAATATTTTACTCTCACAGATAAAGGTTCATTTCTATACACATTTCTACATACAGAAAAAAGCCTTATAGAATTGTTTTATTTGTCTAATATACTGTATGTAAAATACTGTATGTCATCATCATGCACCAAGTTACTTTTTATTTTAATGCATTTTAATCTTTTTTTTTTCAAAACGTACATTCTATGCAATCAGCTACTGTGTCATCCATGCTGAATCTGTGCAAAACCCGGCCAAAATTTCAGCAGAACTGAAACTGAGCATTGCACACTTCTTCATTCTGAGTCTGAGGTCATTTAATGTTTTTAGCTACTGATAAGAGGGTAATACTGATAACAATGCTGACAAACAACTCAAAAGAAGTGCGAACAATATACACAAAGAATAAAGATTAAACAAGAAACACCTACTTTAGATTCAATTAGGAAGGAAGCAGGAAACTGAGGATACCTACAAAATACAAGTCAATACTTCAAAATAAAAGACATGAAACAAGAATTAGAAGTCCATGGAGTTTCGTAGCATGGTAGCTAGTCTATGTTAGTCAAGCTGTTTTTTTGGAACATGGTGGCAGGTCAACCAGCAAATGACCATCTTGGACATGAGGGAACCAATTTCTGTGTTTCTCTGAAGAGCAATTTCCTAATGTCAGAACATTTCCAGTCAATAATTATGTTGGCTTGACATGCTGTGTACATGCTGTTGTTGGGTTTCAACATTCCTAACTCCCTTTTGACTTTAACTCTTCCTGGAACCTTCAAGTTTCAGCCATCAAACTTGGCAAAAACATTCCGCCTGCTCTGACTTAGTGAGACATCAGTTGCTAAATGTTCTGGCGTGTGGTTTTCTACAGTAGATTATCAGATGCCAAATACAATTATACCTCTCCTTGAACTATATCCACTGAACTAACAAACAAATTATTTGTAGCCTTTATTTTTGCTGACAAATCAAAACCTGAAGACACATACTACCAAAACTCAGAGACTAGATCTATTGTCACCTAGGCAGGCGATGTTGTTCAGAAAAACGTTTGCTGGAAGTCTCTTCACATCTTGATGTCAATCACTAAGTAAAGTGGTCTAAACACATTAATATAACTTCTGTGTAAGGCGCGGGACCACAGAATGTTCCTCCAATCACTGCATTCGGTCCGAATGCAATGATAAGATGTCCTGCTTGCCTGTCAAACCATGTGTGTCTTCTTGTATTGCTTGCTACTGCCAGCCTCTAAAAATGGTCAACGTTATTATTTGTCCAGTCGAACGTTGTTCTTCTTCTTCCATTCATATCCGCGCACAAAAATAGTTTCACACTCTCACACAGAATGTGTCGCATTCCACATAAATGTGATGCTTTACCGAACCACTTCCTACACTCGGACGTCCTGCCCTGCTTCCGGCGGGGACATGTTACCCCCACTTACACCCAGTGACTCAGCACTTCTGTTTATTTGTTGACCGGGTGTAAACGCTGATGGTTGTTTCAGTTACTCACTGGTGTCGAGACGTGTCCTCACACATGCTGGTCTTTGCAGACTTCATTAACTTGATGAACATCGCTTGTTTATTGTGTTCAAGTGTCTGTGGGAACTACAGAAGCCCTTCAGAAATGTATGACGTGCTGTTATGAACGTACGTTGTGATTTGTACTCTCACGCTAATTATTGTGTTACTGTTGCTTAGCATTTATTTCACGAAACAGTGCTCGGATATCAAAGCTAAACTCTTTGACCTTTGTAATGACATATTGTATGTGAAGTTTAATACGCTACTATTCTTGGACAACACAATACGTAGTAAAGCGCAACATTCGACAATATCAGCAGCTGGAGGATGGATGAGGCTGTGATTCTGTTTTTTGTGTCATGGGTTTTGTCATAGCGGCGATTTAATGTAGACGTGTAAGTTATGCGACTGAGAGAGGAAGAGCTAAGAGACTAAATCAACTAGCAGTGCTACATATCATGCAGGCAGAGAAAAGAACAAAATGTCCAGACAAAGACGACACAAAGACGACACAAAGACAACACAAAGACAACAGGTAAATGCCTTTAACGCTGCAGTCCGTAACTTTCTTAGGTTAAAAATAAACAAAAATTATTGAGCAAGTACGATCAACACGATCTCCTTATCTTAGCCCAGTTTGCCACATTAAGCTTATAATGTTTTATAATTTTAGCTGTTGGGTCGGTTTGGTTTCAGTTTGACTTCAACATACATAAAAAGTTTGTAAAGTAACCGGTAATTTTATGTTTCAAACAGAGATGGCGGTGACATTATCTTATTTTTGTATGTTTGTCTTGTAAAACTGTAAAATGTTAGTGGAGAAAGTATAAACTGTATGTTTACATGGCTTTTTACAAATGGTGGCTGTCAGTAGTTCATATGTTGTTCTGTGAATCAACATACATTTAAGTCACTGGTCATTTCTGTTGTGCTGGCTTGGACACTCTGAAACAGGAGCTAATTCAGTTTCCCCAAAAGGTGATTTTGTATGAATATGTATGATGTGAATCACACAAAAATGTACGATTGTTCGGAAAACGCAAGAATGAGGGTCCACCCCTAACCCCACCGACACTGGGGCAAAAGCAGATGAAAACATTCAAATGCGATTTCATACGCATTGGTCACCGACTCGCTAAAACATAAAATAGTTCTGAATTGCATGATTAAATACACACACACAGATGCAGGGGAAAGAGCAGATAGCAGAAAGAGGGCAACAGGGTCAATAAAATGATGACAAATAACGACTTCCTTTCTAAAGTGCTTGCAAGATTTCATATTTCAGCCAACACACCTTGGTGAAGTCTAAACAGTGTCTGGAAACCAGCAGGCCGGGGTGACACACAAACACACACACACACTGCAGTTGTCGGGTGAGAGAAGTAATGAAACTGCTGCCTCTAAGAGACCCAGAAGGCTGTTTGCTAATGCGCCTGACAGTTTTTTTATCCATCTTGTGTGAGCGCAAAAACGTCTGAATAAGACTGTGGTTCTACTGTTGTTTTATTCTCTCCTCAAACCAGAGCTGTAAAACACAATATATCTGCACACAAATATAACATTTACCACAGTGTGTAAAAACCTGATGTCGAGGGCACCAAGCATCAGTCCTCAACTTGTGATTCTGTTCTAATGGCGAGGTACTGCATTCCATCATGAAGGTATGTATACAGTATATATATGTACAGTATGTATATACATGTACGGTCTGTTACCTGTTACCTTCCTTCACTAGGGCCCCAGTGTAAACCGTACGGGAAAATACACTTAAAATTGCTTTGACTCTTTTTAAAAAATGGAGACAGTAATTAAATAGATACAGTAATTAACAATATCTATATATGTTCACTGTCAGGGGCGTAAAAACCATTATAACGTTTAGGAATTTCTAAGTTTGTCTTTCCCCAACCCCCCCACACACATTTTTCAAATAGTTCCACTTCCTACACGCTTGTTAATTTGTAATATAAAAATAATACAGCACAACATAATTTTCATATCTTCTTAGTCGTAAAATTAAAACCTGTAGGACGACGAGCAGATAAGAGAACAGCATCTAACAATCTTTCTCTCCACCCTTGTCTTGCATTGCTGACCCACCATGGGCTCTTTATCTGGGGCCATCCAGGTCATTTTGCTGAGCCCAGGCTACAGTTTCATGCCCAGCTTGAGTTGATTTAGTGGGTGATGAAGACAGGTGACATTACCATCCAAAGGTACTAACCGAGTTGTCTGTTCTCGTAAGCAAACACCAAATATACAGACCCAGACAGACACAGGCAAACACACACACACACTGTGGGTCTGGTCAAAGAGACGTGCCTAAAATGGGCATATCTGTTCATGGGTTCTCTAATACTCAAGAACAAAAATGCCCTGAGTCATCGGAGGAAAAATAATAGCAGGTCTGTTTGTCTGCAAATGGTTCTGCATCCTCATGACTTCTTATTACTGCTGTATTAGTAATTTTCATTCTTTTATAAAAAGTCCTTTTACAGCCACTGTGATCTGTACGGTCATATATTTGGTTTCTGGAATCTCTTTAAAGCGGAATACTTTTTTAGTTATAAATACACAAAAATCACTTCGGGGAAAGTGCGTGACAGATCAGCCTTACCTCGATTCACAACGATACCTTTATAACAATGATTTACAATTTCAGCTGCCGAGTCTGATTTTATAGGAAATGTCCGTTTGTAATCAGACAGAAGATCCAGTTTTTATATCACATGTCTGGCTACTGTAGATGCTGCAGCATTTGTAGTTTGATCTTACAGCAGTTGTTTAATATTTAAACTTGTCATCCACAAGTAATCTGCAATTTTATGTTTCAACCAGAGATGGCGGTAGAGAGGCAGAAGTTACGAATTGCAGCTTTAAAATCAAAGGCAAACTATATTATAATAAAATTATTCCATCTCCATCCCCTGCTTTAAACCTAATGCTAAAATCTAACTGATGATTGATAGTAATATTGTTTCGAGAGCAACAAGATGATTCAGAAATCATTGTATGCCATATAAGATCAATTCCCAATTATTTGTAGTTTTCCAAGGAAAATGCAGCGCCACCTAAATGAAGACAAGCAGAACAAATTCTTCAGAACACAAGATCACTTCAGCTTTTCACACTGTGTTGTTGTGCTGTTCTCACAAAAATGTGTTTCAAACATTTATGTTGTTATATCTTAACGATTGGGTCCTTGAGGTACTACACTCAAAAACTGTCTATAAGTCTATCTGATCTCACTGTCTGATCTCACGTATCAGAAATCAATCTGTTCTGCACTGTGTATAGTGTGAGATTACTCACAGCTAAGTCAACTGACCTTTCAATATTTTTTCTGATGTTTTTGCTGACTGAGGGTGACGTAACCAAACAGCTGTATGATTACACTCTACACGCCCTAGAATGTCTGCAAAACTGTTTAGGAGAAAAGTCGCCCGTTTAGCTGACCTCAGCAAAGTACACTCGATCACAAAACCTCCAGTGTGTTTATTAGAAGAAAAATGCAGGAACACTAAATCAGTCCAAGATTTGCGAAGTTGACATAAAACAGTAAACCTTCTTCAAAGCACATTTCCTGAGATAAACAGCGGGTTTTTAAAATAAGCTTCATTTGCAACGAGCAAATATTAACTTACAGACCACACAAAATACCTTAAAGTAAGATGGAAACATCACTAACCGATAAACAAGACTGCAAAAACATTTGATGTGTATCAAATACAAGCTCAGTTTTGATTCATTTAATTAAAATGAAGTTGTTACAGAACATTCATTTCTCAATCAGCTCCCCCTGGAGGAACCTGACAGAATATCTGTAATGAAAGGCACATGATTTCATAAAATGTCATAATCGCTGTCTTAACAGCCTAGAACCTTTAATTAGAACCTGGAATTTATATGAGCAGTTGCTATTTTTATTTTATTACTTTTATTATGACTCTCAGTTAATTACTGAGTGGGACAAAAATGTACAGTACCCTTACAAAAACTACTGTAGCTGTTATCACGCCACATGTCCAAAAACATGCTAGTACTGGGGTTATTTGTTTCATTTTGGTTAGTCAACCTAGACCTGTGTTTCTCTACCGGTAAAGAATATCTTTACATTATCATTAAGATTATTGAAGTTTCCATTACAGTAACTCGTATTATTAAACAAAACCATTAATACTGTGGAGGAGAAACTCGGCAGACAGCTTCAGCTAAATAAAGTCTGAGTTTGTGTGTCTTTCACAAGTTTCTGAGGGAAACTGTATCTGAAATCTCTTCTAGTACCTGCACCTAGTACACCACTGGTTGGTAATCACTGAACTAGTAGGTCTGCTCCCCAATGCCAGACTAGTTTTGCAAAAAACTAAGTGCACATTCCAATGTCATTTTCCCGTTCAGTTAATGCCATTCAATTGCAAGTCTGCAGACTTTTGTTTACTCATCATCTACCCAACTAACAGGGAACGTTCTCAGAACGTTGTCTAACGTTATTTAAAAGCTCTTTTAAAGTTATCAATAAACATTCTTATAGTAACGTTAGCAGAACCTTTTTAACATTAAATATCTTATTCTTTAAGATACAAAAAACGTATTCTTAAGTGGTTTGTGGAACGTTTTAAAAAGAGTGATTTGTTTTTTTATTAAAGTTTTGATAACAAGCAACAACGTTAATACAATATCTAAAAATCTGGACGTTTTGAACTTTCCTACAAGCTAACGTTTTTCAAGTCAAGTCAAGTTAACTTTATTTATATAAAGCTTTTTACAAAATGTCATTGTTTCAAAGCAGCTTTACATGTATGATATATTTAGGCAGAGTACACAGCACACACAGACAGACACACAGACAGACAGACAGACACAGAGAAAACAGGTAGGAGAAACACAGGTGATATTATGCAGATTATACAGTCATATATGGGGTATGAACAGATAGTATGAAAACTGGAATTTGTATTTTTATTGGAAATGTTAGGGAAACGTTCTTACTATCTAAAACCGTTAGCTGGGTAACACTGGCTTGTCTTTTACGTTGGGTTCAGAATATTAATATTTATTGATCACAGCATTTTAGGAATGTAAATGCTTCAGTTCTATGTGCTGAGTCTCTTTCACACTTCCAAAATGATTCCAGTGGACAGCCGCACCCTCTTGACTCTCCTTCTAACACAGGAACACCAAAAAGATGGAGAGTGTACAAACAGCACTCTTGGCTTTAACTCTGGGGTGAAACTTTCTCTTGATTGGAACTGAATCCGTTTCTTCTTCCTCCGCGTGACTCAGACTCGCCGGAGGCGTAGACTCGGTGCTAATTAAGGTATTTCCCAGCAGCCAGAACTGGGGGAGGACATAACTGGACAGTTGTTTGGCAATAACGTGTGCCTCGGGAGTACGGTGCCAGAAGCAATACATATGTGGGTGTAGTGTTGTTTATTTTTATAAATATATAAACGTCTGTGTTTCAAAGAAATCACCAATATAAAAGTGTTACAGAAAAACGTACGTTAATAACATACGAAATAACAAAACAAAACAAGATAAAGTGGTAATATGTGTGGACGTGTGCCATCATATAAATACAGTTCTGTGCAAAACGGGACATCTCGCATGATGCGTCTGTGTTGATTGACAGTTATGGCATTGATTTGAGTCAATCACCTGTGCCATAAATGTCATGTGACTAATCACCCTGGCAAGCAATGTCCTGACAATGCTGATTGGCTGACAGTCCCAAGCATCAACACAAAGGGACCAATATATGGCCAAAAGGAACGTCTCTGCACATGGCGGCCATCTTTGCAATGCCTCCAAGAAGCTATTTCAGTGGTGCAAGGCCAAGCCCTATCCACCTGAATAAAGACACATATCTCTAATATCGCTGGCTAAAATCACAATAAAACAAAGTATTTCAGACCAACTGTTAAAGCTGACATTAATTACACCATAAATGATGCCTTAAGCTCAAATTGTACCGATCTCTAGCTATTACGCACACACCAAGGCCGGCAACACTCTGTACAAAGCCCCTCCCCCAAAAATTGTTACTGTTTAGCTCTTTTTACCAGAAGGCGGGGCTTCCTTCTCTAGGGCGGCCATATTGAACACTTTCCCCCGATCATATTAACAGAAGTGTGGCGTCTTGCTGAATCTATAATCTTTTTCAGAGTAAACACGACACTTTGTCAGAATTTCTCAAGTAAACGCTGGTTGGTGGAGGATTTATTTATATCTCTGGAGGAGAATGTTCTGGTTAGCGCTACAGATTTTCATTTGTCATAGCAGTGCAACATATCAGGCGTCTAGCTGGTTCATTTCTGGTCTGTGTTTTCTGTTGAATACTGCAAGCTACTGTACTGCCCGTTTTTTTGGAAAATAACCTCAGCTGAACCCGGAATGAGTTCATCTCTGCCAAACTTAAGATGTTTCAACATTCTCTAAAATACTGCTGTGTAATAATCAGCAACTGATCCTTATTTCCTGACATATTTTTATATCTAGGCTGCTTTTGATCAACAAAATAACTTTATTTGCACATATAAACACTGAAATACAGATTGTCTTTGTGTTTCATGTTCCGTAGGGAATGTGAGTCTGTAATCACTTTATATTTTGTTTGGGTTTAAGGGCTATAATCTACATTAAATTATACAATTCTATGAATGCAATGACAATGAGAAAGTCAAAATAGCTTGCTTAAGAAATGTGTACAGGAAAACAAAGTTAGAGTGAATTTGAATTTACAATCATATTCTCTAATTATGTTTTTAAAAATAGCGTTATATCTTTTTCCAATACATTTCTCTACACAAAATATAGATAAAAATTGTTAATAACAATAATAGTCTTCTTTGATTATTCAGTCCTTAATTTATCACTAGTCTAATATTACAACCCACAAGCGAACTGATGCATCACTCTATAGTGTGAGTGGAACTGAGTGTCATAACTTATGTAACTTAATAAGCAGACTGAGTGCAAACACGTCTAGTTTTGTCAGACTGATGCCAAGAGAGAAAATAAATACTTTCCGACTCGCCGTGGCTCTTTAAACCTCAGGGAACGTGTGTGTACAGTGAGCGACTGACGGTCACACCTCAGACAGACAACATCGCCCGAGACTGTAAACTGGCAGGACAGGGCCGACCAAACATGCCTGCTGTTTAATGTGGTGAAGTGAGGTACAGTGTGTTTCTTCAGCCA
The DNA here is from genome assembly GCA_036877585.1 of Botia kubotai. Classification (NCBI taxonomy): domain Eukaryota; kingdom Metazoa; phylum Chordata; class Actinopteri; order Cypriniformes; family Botiidae; genus Botia; species Botia kubotai. The sequence goes on from JAZGTI010001564.1 coordinate 9,661, forward strand.
AACACGGAGCAGGAAGGAGCCGCAGGCCACGGGCGGAAAGCTCATGTCATTGTGGGTCTGTGCAGTAAAATTACACAGCAGCAAAGAACATATAACACGTGAAGATGAAGTCACAGAAAAATCACATATCATTTCCCCGAGACAGCAATGAAATTAAACGGTGACTTGAATCAATTTTCTGCCTCACAAACGTTTGTCCCAAGAGAAAGACAGTCATCTCACGTGGGTCTCCTCTGAAGTTTCAGACGAGACCTCCACAGCGTCTCAAACTGATCTGGAGAGCAACATCTGAAATCATTGAGATTAAAATAAGTAACGTGATATAATCACGTTTCTTGTCAAGTTCTTACAAGACCAAATGAATTGAGTTAGGTATTGAGTTAGCTATTTGTTTATAGCTCTACCCAGCTAACCAGCGAAACATGTTGTAGAAACATTTCCAATATGTTACAAAAACAATCATATTTTGTTTTGAGAGTTTTAGGAATGTTCAAACATTCATTTTTATGGTTTTATTAACATTGTTGCTTGGTTAAAAATTTTTTTAAATGTTGTAACAATTGTAAAACATTCCAATAACAGATATATAAAGTTCTACCGACGTAGCTGCACTGTTTTTGATAACTTTGAGAGAACTTCTACAGAATGTTAGCCAATGTTCCCTGTTAGTTGAGTATACTCTTACTGTATGTCAACAATTGTCTTGTTGTGTCTTTTCTCCTGAGATGTGTGATTGTGTTGTGTATTTGGACACATTCATAGTAAACATTATGCATTATAAAAAACTATGAGGTGAGTTTAATAAAGACTAAGACTGTAGACGAAACATCAGGTGTCAAATGAAGGCAGGCCTCGCTTAGAGCAAAGCTTGGTCAAACATAACTCAGAGTAAACAATTAACTAGTAAATAACACCCGTAAAGCCAAACACTACTAACTAAACCTTTCTTTCACTTATTTTACAAATCATCACAAATGATCCCTGAAAATCAAAAGGGTTGTGACACCAAAGACGCCGGAACAAATTCTGATGTTTGATGTTGTTTTTCGTCCGATTGTGTTTTTGTTATTAGGCTTGTGTAATACACACGTGTTGTGTGTGTGTGTGTGTGTGAGACAGAGGTACTGATCATTTCTCCATGACACTGGCCTATGAGCTCATCTCTCTCTCTTTAAACAACAGTGTTCTGTATTCAGATGAATCCATCATAAACTTCATTACTCTAAATGACCATCTTCAAGACCTTTTGGTCAACACAATTATGTAGTGGTGAAGAAATCTGGTTCTTCTTTCCCTAATCTTGGTGGAAAGCTTCATGCTTCAGTTAGCAGAAAACAGACCGTGCCTGTGACTCACACTGCTGATGATACATGAAGGTCAAAGGTTGGATTTCTGCAGCTCTTATAAGGACACGAGTTGGGTCTCTGCTCCAGAACGTTTTCCAGGCCCTTTAAAGAGAAGAGACCAAGTGGAAGGAAAAGCTGCTTTAATATGACTGATTAAAACACGAGACTCCAAAAACAATATGGCACATAATATGCACGTGTCTGCCACATCTCCAATGAGAAAGGGAATACCACAAATGAGAACTCAATAATTTCTCAATTGTTTCTCTTAGACAACAATGTGATGAAGTCTCCTGCTTTTCTCTCATGTACCTTCTAGTTTCAGAAGACATCTCAACAATGTCTCAAACTGTGCTCAGATTGGTCAAGCTAACAGTCTGTAATATATGAATTAATTTCTCATCAATTTCTTTCTAAATTTGACACATACAGTATCTTACATACATTACAGTATTTTCCTAAATTCAGGAATACTTCACAATCAGAATGTTTCTAATTCCTGAGCTACTATAAAGCAATCTGTCAGCCATACATTTTCCTCCGTCTTCCCAGCTAACAGAGAACGTTCTCTGAACATTAGCTAACGATCTCTAAAGGTTCTCTTAAAGTTCTCTTAAAATTCTCTTAATGTTAGCAAAAAACACTCTTGCATTAACAGTAATAAAACTATTTTAACGCTATGTATTTTATATCAAAAACGTTATTCTTAAGAAGTTAGTGAAATGTTTTTAAATGTTCCTAGAACGTTCATAACAACATTTGTAATGTTTTTGTTACAAAATGGAAATGTTGAGGAAATGTTACTACAACCAGTTGTTAGCTTATAGCTGGGTTAAATAGCAACCCTTTTTTGGTCCTCCTCCATCTCATTGTTAAGCTCTGACAATAAGCAGCTGTATTCTGTCAGTAGAGCTGTGCTGAAGAATTCATGTCCCTCAGGGCCTGAAGTCATTATTGAGATTTATGAATTAAGATGTTGATAAATAAACGAGTAACTGTAGCTGTTTTTGACTTTAAAGGTCTCCAGTGTTGAAATTTTCCCATAGCTGGGAAAAACACAAATTAAATCCCTCTGGATCTCTCATGAATGAGAGCTGTTTAACACAGACAGCAGTGGCATAAAGATAGAGATCAAGCTGATACATTCTCAGATTTTCATTAATTTAGTTGAAGCATCTCCAAGATACTTGGAACAACCTACCTGGAAACTGCAGTGCAGTGAAAGATTTTGGACCCTTGTGAAATAATTCTTGACACTTTTACAATTTAACACTGTTTTAAACCGATTTTCACATTTTAATTTAGATATTATATTAAAACATCTTTGAAGTAAATGAATATTTCGTGGGACCACTCTCTGTCTTCAGAACAGCTTCTGTTCTTGGTTCTGTACATTTGTACACAATGTTTGGAGAAACTTCCAGAATGATGCCGGCTGGTAAGGTTGGGCAGTTTCAGACTGTTGTTCATTTGCTGGAGAGAAAACAAACGTTTTCTTAGTCTCCACAGTCTGGAAACCCCCCAGATGATACGAGTCTCTCTCTCGCTAGCATTTCTTGTCAGATTTTTTGAAATCCAGAATATTTAAGCTACATGCTACATTAATTTCACAGCTCCAAACTCTTCATGTTTTCCAAATGTATGTCTCATTCGTTTCTATTTTTATTTCTCTGAAGCATTTTTAGGAGAAACATCTGAGACGACGTTGATACTACACAACTGAGATCTCCATCACATCTCCTGAGCTCTGAAAGAGCAATATCTGAGAAATAAAACTTTCCTCTGCGTACTGGAAGTCATATTATCACAACTGTATTTTAAGCCCATACCCATGTCATGTCAAACTGAGCCCTTATACATATTTTATTACAAAATGGATGGTTTCAGTTCTAAATGCTAACTGGTCAACAAGCATTCCAGCTGTTAACAGTATCAATATTGTTATTTTAGAAAATGCTCAGTATATTAGAGTCTCTTGTATGTTATTGTTTACATACGTTTACCCCACTGAGTTTTATAAACACCCCGCATGAAACCCTGCGTATCAGTTACATAACTACACCTCAGAGAGAGAGAACTGTGTTCCAAACATGTCCAGCAGACACGCGTCTTGTTTAACCAAACGGACGGACACGCTGACGTAAGAACACATAAAATATTCCACATCTAAACATTAGAAGTCTGTCGGTACATCGTTTATGCAATGGTCAGTGTGCACGATAAACCGTTTGCTGATAGACGAGAACCAAGCTATTCTGTTCTGTTGGGTTTCAAAAAACTAGGAAAATCAAACAGGTTTGATGTGACTTTTCAGAATTTTTGGTGCATAATTCCAATTAAATATTGTTAACTATTCAAAGAACTGTAAGAACACAAAGTAAAAACACCAGAATTACACCCACGAAGAAAAAACATTTAAAACACCAACAAACACTTAACACAGATTTTAATTGGTGCATTTGTTAAACACCACGAATGGCATACTGTCTTAAACACACTGTTATTTGTGTGTGTTCAGCAGTGTTTTGTGTCCTCACACAAACACACAACTCACATTGATGAGAAACTCCTGTCGTTTAATCTCTCTCACAATAGAAGTCTGTTCTGCTCTTTATTTGTGTCTTCAGATGGAAAAGCAGGGTGTCTCTTCTTCCCCATACACACACTCATACTGTAAGCACACGCAAACACTGAAGCGTGTTTACACTGATGTTCTTCAGCCACGTGAGTGAGAACATACACACACACACACACACACACACACTCTGTGCTTCCTGATGTCATTCTTCTGATTCACATTATTTTCCCCCCTTTCTTTCTTTCTCTCTCTCTCTCTTCTTTCTCTCGCTCATTCAGATGTTTGTCTTCTGCTAGATCCACACTGAAGGCATCTTCTCCCAGCACACCTCTCACAGACTTCCATTGTTTTCATACCTGGATATAATCTTTTTTGTCCTCTTGATCTGTGTTTCTCAGTCAGGGGACTGAGGGTCACTAGGAGACCTCAATAAACTTCCAAGGGGCCACAAAACGTGATGGTCTCAGAAATGGTTTTGAAGCCTCATGCAGTAGGATGACCTTTTAAATTTGACCATAGAAGATTTATTTAATCATACAAATGTCCGGGAAACGTTTTTACAAGCTGAAACTGTTAGCCGGGAATGTTTCAGTTTTTACACACTATATTTGACACGTTTTTAATTCTGTAACATTTTTTAAACATTCCACTAACTGCTTAAGAATAATGTTTTAGATATATGATCTATAACATTAAAATATCGTCCTATTAACGTTCCTGTAAGAATGTTTGGATAACGGAGAACTTTCAGGATTTAAATCAAACATCTCTGTGCGAATGATAAAACAGCACAAGTATTTTGTGTTTAAATAGCAAAACTTTATAGCAGGAACAATATAAAATGTTTTGTGTGCCAGAAGCACTCATTACCAAAGCTTGTTAAAAAGAGCTTTCCTGTCTCTCTCCCTGTCTTTCTCTCTCTCCCTGTCTTTCTGTCCCTGTCTCTCTTTCCCTGTCTTTCTCTCTCTCCCTGTCTTTCTGTCCCTGTCTCTCTTTCCCTGTCTTTCTCTCTCCCTGTCTTTCCCTCTTTCCCTGTCTCTGTCTCTCTCCCTGTCTCTCTCTCCCCCTGTCTTTCTCTCTCCCTGTCTTTCCCTCTTTCCCTGTCTCTGTCTCTCTCCCTGTATCTCTCTCTCGCTCTTTCATACACACAGAAACATGGATGGGGGTTTTGCTCAGATTTCTCAGGTTTTGAATTTGGGTACAAATGTGTCCCCAATATATGTTTAAATAAACCCACACACACACGCACACACACACACACACAGATCACATACCAGACACATGACACTGACCAGTCATGATGTAACTTCCATTCATGTGTTGTGCAAGAGCTTGTAATGCAGAAATAATGGATAGACTGAATAAGCAGATTCTCTACATTAAATTAAAGGCCAGCATGATGATATTTAAAGGCACATGCGGTCTGTCTGATATTAGTGAAGCATGTAATTAAACTTCCTCTCATCTCAGAATGATTAAACATGTTTAACCTCCAGCAGCACGTGTCAGTGAAACGTGCTACACAGTCACTAAATCTTATTTTTATGAGTGAATTGCATGAGTGCTAATTACAGTCCCACATTACAAAATTAACTCTAGGCTGATGGATGCTTACCAATAACAGTAATCTAGTCCCTGCCCAACTTTACTCTTTATGATCTTTACTAATTGAGCTCATCCTCAAATATCTTCTGAGATTGTAAACAATTCTCATATCATGATTTCACTTTCTTGGCACATTCACTTGTTTTAATATGACAGACTTATAAAAAAATATATTTTATTAAATAATTTTTAAAACACATTTTCTAGCATTGGCTAAACCCGAGGAGGTTGGTAAACCCTGGTTAGTTTATCATAGGCTTCTCACACGACACTTAACCCCGGGTTAAAGTCTTTAATCCTGGTTAAACCGATGGGCTGTGCACGAGTTAGAAAATGTCTCCATCTGGTGGTTTAGTTTCTTACACAACCAGCTAACTAAAGACTAACAATAAACAATAAACGCCATCCAGCATAAATATTCAAAAGGTGATTAAAGCGTTCATTGTGGAGCGTCATGTGTAAAAGTGTGGGCGGTGTCCCGCGGTGAAGGTGAGGAAGTGATGAGTGGGTTTGGTCCAGGTAAAGGACGCGTTACCCTAGTGATCCGTGGGGCGAAATGGGCG
>JAZGTI010001564.1:15801-43242 GCA_036877585.1 Botia kubotai
TACCCCCTGCCTTACATAACGTGATTTATAACGCTTTACATGATGAAAGCTGTTGACCACAATCACTGTTAATGATCACATGTAAGATAATACAGTCATAAATTGATAAATCGCAAAAAATAACCTTCTGGCACAGCCTCAGGACTTTCTTTCAGTTTTTTCTGCTAATAATCTACGATTATGCGACTGTGTGACGTGACAGCGGGAATGCAACTGGCCCCGGCCCAGCTAACAGGAACGTTCTCAGAACAATGGCTAATGTTCTCTACAAGTTCTCCCAAAGTTGTCAAAAATGTTCTTGCAGTGACGTTAGTATATCAAAAACGTTATTTTTAAGTCGTTAGTGAAACATTTTAAGAATGTTGCGAAATAAAAATGTTTGAATAACGTTCTTATAACAAAGCAATAATGTTCATACAATGTCTAAAAATGTCTTTTTTTAACGTTTACCAAATGGAAACATTTTTACAACTTCAGATTGTCAGCATCAGTATATCACGAGTGTAATTGTTAATAATTTACTGTGGGATAATGTTTGTTTTAAACCTATGAGAAAGCATATCTGGTGTTTAAATATTAACTATGATGGAGAGTTATCTGTGCATCTGTCTTTGGGTGGAGGTGGTATCTGCAGCTACACAAATGAGCTGTACTGTCATCAGAGTGAGATACTGTACGTTTATAAATCAAGTCAGATGGTACCAAGTTCATACCTTCAGATTCTAAAAGACCCAAATACAGCAACAAAACAGAGTCATGCTGAGCTCAGTTATATCTGCTTTAATGCTGCTGGTTCTGTCAGAACACAGCAGGTAAGAGTCATTTCACTGTCCTAATGCTTTCTACAGTAATGCTTTTTACAGTAATGCGATGTACAGTAATGCGATGTACAGTAGGAGTTATGATGGTTCAAGAGAGACACAGAAAATGTATGATTGTTTATTTAAATATATATATAATGGTTGTCATAATTTGACAACAGAAACAAATACCTGTGAAGTCTAACTGCTTTGCTTTATAGAATATCTGATACAATTTTAACAATCTTAAATTTTTGAAAAAGTATCTTTAAGTAACTATATTTTTATCTTGTGCGTGTTTGTGTGTGTATCGCCCTTTGAATGTCAGTTACATTTCTTATAATGTTTTTTTAATCTGAATTAAAATCGGAATTTAATTTTCTGGAATTTTAGAAGAATTATATTTTTGTTCTCGTTTGGTTTTAAATGTGTTACAGAATTGTTGCTGGACTGGAGCACAAAGCGTATGATTACACTAAATATCACACAATGGATGAGGTGAGATTATTCTCTGATAATTTAAGCGTCATTCGTTCACTGACTGACTGATACATGTTCTGTTCTGATAATCTCTCCACACAGATTTCAGCCTGGATGAGAGAGATTGAGAGAGAAAATCCAGACGTTGTGTCCAGTATGATATACGGACAAACTTACGAGAAGAGGAACATAACGTTACTTAAGGTATAAGAATATATATGTGTAATGCAAATTCAATGTTATACATATATAAATTCAATCTTACATATATATGAAAGATACACATATGCATATTTGTAAGATTGTAAGATGTAAGATATTTTTTAGCCAATTAAAAGGTTTTCTCAGTTCTGATTTTCTGGTATATTTTGTGGGTGGGGTTTTGAGTTGAGGAGATGTACATGAACTTTGCAAAACAGCTGAACATGCTAACAGCACCTAAAGTAACTTGGAGTTCACCTAGAGTTGGTGAGATTGTTATAGAACTGACACAATTAAAAAAGAGAAATCTAAAATACTTATGATTTTACAATGAGTCATTGTTATTTATTGTAATAACAGAAATGTTAGAACAGAGCTTCATGGTTAAAGCACAGCAGACAGAAAAGTTCAAGACCTATTCAACCTTTATTGTTTGAGATTGTACTGTTTCTTTAAGTTACCCATGAGCACCAAACAGCACCAGTCATACACTCCAGTGATGACACACTGTTGTTGCAAGCGGCTTCATCAGAGACTTTATTTCATGTTGATGTGCAGATCGGCTTCAAAAGCAACACACCAAAGAAGGCCGTTTGGATGGACTGTGGGATTCATGCCAGAGAGTGGATCGCCCCTGCCTTCTGCCAGCATTTCATCAAAGAGGTCATTACAGTAAAGACACACAACTGTACTGTAAAAGAGCCACAGTAACTCCATCAGTCGGGACTGTATTCACAGTATTAAACAGCCCTGAGCCCTTGCCAGCTGATAATGTTAGGTTGTCAGAACGTTGTCCTAACGTTTTCATTTAGTAACATGTTTCCATTTAGTAAAATGTCATTTTAAAAGTTCTAGGAACATTCAGAATGTCACGTTTTTAGATGTTTTATTAATGTTATTTCTTGGAAATTAGAACGTTATCCAAACATTTTTAATTCCGTGATGTTTTTAAAATGTTTCACAGACAACTTAAGAATAGCATTTTTGATGAGCTATAACGTTAGGTTCTACTAATGTTACTGCAAGAATGTTTTTGATAACTTTAAGAGAACATTTAGAGAATGTTAGCCAATGTTCTGAGAATGTTCTCTGTTACCTGGGTTATTGCTTAAAAACAGGTACCACAACTGTCATTTTTAAAACAACCGTCCATTGGAAGATACGTCCCCTGACATGTACACAAGACCAAATGATTAATTACTAGATTATTTTCTAGTTTATACATATTAGCACTGCCATTATAATAAATGTGACTGCATTGGTTTGGGTATTTTCTGTTTCTTTGCTGAAACAGATTTTGGACTCCTACAAAACGGACCCAAAGATGAACTTGTTGTTCAAAAATCTGGACTTTTACATCACCCCAGTGCTGAACATGGATGGATATATTTATTCCTGGAAGGATAACACAGTGAGTTCAGCAAGTTACTGAAAACGTCTATATCACAGACATTTTAAATGAATCTAGAATATTTGCCAGCTTCACAGAGATGTGGACGACTCATTCATCAGTTGATTACAAATAAATGAAAAATACAATTGATTGCTTTTTAAGAAATGTGTGTGTGATGTATTTCACAGACTCGGCTGTGGAGGAAGTCCAGGTCACCAGGCGCTGGGGACTGTAAATGTTTCGGCACTGACCTCAATCGTAACTTTTATGCTAACTGGGGAAGTAAGTGACACTTATCCATTCAAGTTCTGCAGTTAGTTTTGTAGGTAGTTCATGACATCATCATCTGTTGTCTCCCGGTTTGTTTATAGTGGTTGGGGTCTCCAGGAACTGCTGCTCAGAGATCTACAACGGTCACACCCCTCTATCTGAACCAGAGGCCCGAGCTATCACAGATTTTTTGGGAGCCCATCAAAACACAATTCTCTGTTATCTCACGATCCATTCGTACAGTCAGCTGATCCTCATCCCCTACGGACACCCCAACATCTCAGCCCCCAATTACAATGAACTCGTACGTATGATAATAAAGAACAAACTTAATTTGGGATTAATTACGATTGGAGCTCAGCTTGTGTGCAGCTAAACCATTTTATATCTTAAGAACATTTCTCTAACATTTCCAATACGTAAAAAATAATGTTTTAAATGTTTTAGGAATGACGAAAACGTATTACAAAATATTTATTTACTTGGTTATAAGAATGTTATTCAAATGTCTTTTTATGTAATCTTTAAAACTCTTCACTAACATTTTAAGAATAAAGTTTGTATTATAACATTTTTAGAATGTTAATTTTTATGCTAATGACATGTAACACTAAAAACGTTCTACTAACATTGCTGCTGGAACATTTTAGATTTTAGACTTTCAGAGAACTTTCAGGGAACGTTAGCCAACGTTCTGCATACACAGTTATAAACTGCGCGTCTGTTACTGTGTTTGTAGATGGAAGTGGGTCTCGCTGCAGCTAAAGCCATCAAAGCAGTTCATGGAACGGACTACAGAGTTGGCACACCCCCTGATGTTCTGTGTGAGTATTTCCTGTAAACCCCTCCCCTATGCCCCACCCACTGGAAGACCAATCGCCTCCATCAAAACCATCCATGTACCTCTTTTGAGTGTATAACATCCACAGGTATTACTGTATATAATACAGCAGTTTCAGTTAAATGACAGTTTTAATGATGCTCAATATTTTCACAGATGCAAATTCGGGTTCGTCACGTGATTTTGCGCGACTCATCGGGATCCCCTACTCCTTTACCTTTGAGTTACGTGACAAAGGTCGACACGGTTTCCTTCTGCCCGAGGACCAGATTCAACCCACGTGTCAGGAGGCCTACCAGGGTGCAATGTCCATCATCACTTATGTACATGATAAGACTTTTACTAGCGCAGCAGTTACTGTATCGGCCACACTGTGGACATCACTGACAGCTTTATGGATCTCCAGCACTAAAGTGTTTTAAAACACACCCTGTTTTGTTATAAAAACTGTTGATGACCTTCCTGTTAATTTATATGTACGTATGATGTCTGGCTACAAAAAGACAAAAGGGTTTGTTAAGAAAAAGTACAGTGTGTAAATTATATTTCGTAAAATCGCTTGTTTGAGATTTAATGTTTAAACGTTGTCTATATAAACTGGAGCTACAATAAATTAATCCATGTGTACGTCAAAAGCAATTTAAATACTTTATATGTTGTATAAAATCTAAAATAAATTGCTTTTGTGTGTAACAATTTTATTGGGTGTTAGTTTTAATTATTTATATATTATTTATATTAATTTCAGGGCAATACTAGATTTATTGTTATTAGTTAGTTGTCACATTGTTTTTTGTATTTGTATTTGTGTTTTGTTGCGTTTGTTTGTCATGGTATTTCTGTCTGGCTGTGAATATTAAATGCAGTATCTCGCTTGACCAGCTGATGGCACTACAGTTCAATATTTCATAGTAATGAAGCAGCTGTAGACGCAAACACAAATTAATCACTGATTGGATGAGATAAACAGGCTCTGTCTCAAAGTCTAGTAAACTGTCTATGTAGGCAGCACACAGTAACAACAATACAGTATCCAGAACAATCAATTAATAAAAAACTTATATACACAGGTAACATTCTCAGAACAGTGGTAATGTTCTCTAAATGTTCTCATACAGTTATCTAAAACGTTCTTTCAGTAACATTAGTAAAGCTTTTATAACGTTACATATATATTAAAATGTTATTTTTAAGTTGTTAGTGGAATGTTTTAAAGTTACAGTTCAAATTAAAAACTCTGTATAACATTCTTATAACAAAGCAATTAAAAAGCCGGAAGTTTGAACGTTCCTAGAACTTCCAAAACAACATTTTTAATGTTTTTGTTACTTAATGGAAATGTTGGGGAAACGTTCTTACAACCTAAAATTGTTCGCTGGGTAGTTCTTAGAATAAATACAGAATAATGAGCACAAACCTGCCTGAGATCACCACAAATCTTACCTCTGAAATGTGTGTCTCACTGGAGTGTATGGCCCTTTAATTGCTATGCAGCTATGTAGATCTTTGTTGTGTTCATTATTTTTAATATGTGTTGACTGTTTAGCAGCTCCGCATGCTTCAGAAAATTTCTTACAGTTAGAAATTATGTCTGTGTGTAAATGCTACACTGTGAGATTTGAATATACGTCGTAAAAAAGTATTTCTTGGGTTTAAATATTAACAGTATGCGTTTCTTAATGAAGGTGCTGTTTGGAGGCTGTTCAATGTACTGTATCTTGATCAGATGGGCATAACTTTATAAATCAAAGTTCTAGGCTTATACGATCAGGTTCCACAATATCAGATCACAACAAAAACACAAGCATGCAGGGCTCGGTGATGTGTGCTTGGATGCTGTTGGTTCTGGTGATGCAGGACAGGTAAGATGTCAGAGTGAGCTCTGTGTTTTAATCGTCTCCAGAGGTCTAAATATTTGAGATCATTTCAGTATCTTTTGACGTTTGTGCAAACTGACATATTTTCAGATAGCACTTTTGAAATATTTCTCTTATTTTAAGTGTTGTGATTCTGTGCTGGATTCATTACAGAATTGTTGCTGGACTGGAGCACAAAGCGTATGATTACACTAAATATCACACAATGGATGAGGTGAGATTATTCTCTGATAATTCAAGCGTCATTCATTCACTGACTGACTGATACATGCACTGTTCTGAAAATCTCTCCACACAGATTTCAGCCTGGATGAGAGAGACTGAGAGAGAAAATCCAGACGTTGTGTCCAGTATGATATACGGACAAACTTACGAGAAGAGGAACATAACGTTACTTAAGGTATATGAATGCAAAACTCTACAAGCACTGTACAATCTAGAATAAACGTCTTTTATTCCACAGTCTTCTCTGGAGGGGTTACTGGTCATTTTTAGCATGTGTGTGCAAAGCTACATCTTTATCAACCTGTTTGTGTGATAGATCGGCTTCAACAGCAACACACCAAAGCATATTGTTTGGATGGACTGTGGAATCCACGCCAGAGAGTGGATCACCCCTGCGTTCTGCCAGCATTTTATTAAAGAGGTGTGTTTTTATCACAGATAAAGACATTATGAAGTATTTAGTCATGATGCCAGGAAACCTGAGCATGGTTTTCAGATAGTTATATTACAGTTATATAACAGAGCATTCTTTACATAATAGGAGCAACAACATTTTATAAAAACATACAAATGAGACATTTATTGCTATAGAGTAAAAACATGAAGCTATTAAATATCAAAATCATAGCTCAGATCATTTGTTTATGCAACAACTTAATCCCATATTCAAATCTTTGACTTTCATTCACACACTTCAGTAATTTGGCTTATCTGAGAACAGTTCAGTTCTCAACTGAAACTGTAGAAAAGATTTAAGATCAGTTTAATCTCCATTTTTCCTCGTTTGTGTCAAGGAGAAACAATTGAGATATTAAAGAGATTTGAGAGTTTAAGTTGTTAAAACGTGACTATAATGTTTAATGTTAAGTTGAGAAACATGAAAATGTTATTCCAATTTTTTTTAACATTTAAAATGTTCAGTTTCTTAGACATTGTATTAACATTATTGCTTGGTTATACGAATATTATTTACACCTTTTTTAATTATTTTTTTAAATGTTTCACTAACGTTTTTGATATAATAACGTAAAAAAATTTTGACTAACAATATTTCAAATTTTTTTTTGAGAGAACTTTTACAGAACGTTAGCCAACAATCGGAGAATGTTCCCTATTAGCTGGGAAGCTAGCGTTTCTTTTTCAAGCTACAGGTTTTTTTTTTAGTTTTCTAAATAAGAATGGATCTGATTTCATTGTGCATACAAACTCCAAACAAACTGTTTTTGTGCCATAAAAGATTTTGAGCTCCTACAAAACGGACTCAAAGATGAACCTGTTGTTCAAACATCTGGACTTTTACATCACCCCAGTGCTAAACATGGACGGATATATTTATTCCTGGAAGAATAACACAGTAAGTTCTTCTACTGAGTGAACTCACTTCTTTATACAAACACAGATCAAAATGAAAAGTAGCATGAATTGTTTTCTAACAAGCGTGTGTGTGTGTGTGTGTGTGTGTGTGTTTAAAGACTCGGCTATGGAGGAAGTCCAGGTCACCAGGCACTGGAGACTGTAAATGTTTCGGCACTGATATTAACAGTAATTTTTATGCCACCTGGGGAAGTAAGTCAAACATTCCTGCTTCATAAAAATAAATTAATTTAGTTCTGCTATTTAATCCTGATTCTGTTCAATTGTGTTTTTGTTTATAGTGGTCGGGGTCTCCAGTAACTGCTGCTCGGTGGCGTACAGAGGTCCGAACGCTCTGTCTGAACCAGAGACCCAAGCTGTCACTGATTTTTTGGAAGCCCATAAAGACAAAATTCTCTGCTTTCTCACCATACATTCATTTGGTCAGCTGATTCTCGTCCCCTACGGGCATCCCAACATATCAGCACCCAATTACAATGAGCTTGTAAGTAAAATACACAAGAACCAAATCTAGTTTTGGTAAGTTAGGTTTGGGAGTTATAGCATATAAACATACACTGATATAAACATGCATGTCTGTTTATGGATGTGTTTGTAGATGGAAGTGGGTCTCGCTGCAGCTAAAGCCATCAAAGCAGTTCATGGGCAGGACTACAAAGTTGGCACGCCCCCTGATGTTCTGTGTGAGTATTTCCCATAGGATGGAAGTTCAGTAATGTATTGATGTGTATTCTACAAAATCATTAAAGTGTACGTGTTCATTAAAGCTTCAATTACATTATAAACAGCAGTTCTTGATGATCGTACATGTTTTCAACAGACTCAAATTCGGGTTCGTCACGTGATTTTGCGAGACTCATCGGGATCCCCTACTCCTTTACTTTTGAGTTACGTGACAAAGGTCGACACGGTTTCCTTCTGCCCGAGGACCAGATTCAACCCACGTGTCAGGAGGCCTACCAGGGTGCAATGTCCATCATCACTTATGTACATGATAAGACTTTTACTAGCGCAGCAGTTACTGTATCGGCCACACTGTGGACATCACTGACAGCTTTATGGATCTCCAGCACTAAAGTGTTTTAAGATGCTGTTTTTAAACATTGTACTACGATTATTACTACGTAACAAGAACATTATTCAAACTTTTTTTAATTATGTAGCATTATGTATTTAAAATGTTTCACTAATAACTTAACAATAACGTTTTTGGCATACGATATAAATAACATTAAAAAAGTTCTACCTACCCTACTAAAAGAACTTTCAAAGAACTTTTAGAGAACATTAGCCAACGTTGTGAGAATATTCCGTGTTAGCTGGGTACAGCCTCCATGCTATGAGGCTGCAGAGGAGAAGTGATGCTGGAGAATTTGGATGTTTAAAGAAGAGTAATCATTCTTAATTATCATCTAATTAAAGTGGATTCATTGCTCAGATATATTCTTGGACACTGAATGTTTTGATCTGAATGCATTTAATGATCTCTTCCAGAAGATTAAAGAAGAACAGGTTAGTCATATCATTTAGAAGATGAATGTTATGTGTCATAATGTGTGCACCGTTTGTCTCTTGTTTTGTATTCATATTTTATTGTTTCCCGGTTTGCTATGATTTCATTGTATTGGTTGCAGTGCCTCGCTTTACCAGTTGAGGGCGGTACACACACAGTTACCATTTAACACTGGATTAACATAACACAGCTCAGATGAGCTAAACATCTGCTTTAACTCAACACACAGATTCGCTTCAGTAAGATCAGTGAACACCACAGAAGCGTCAAAGAGAAATGACGGATAAGATCTATCGTGTCAGGCTTTTGCCACTTCACACGATATTACACCTGTTCTACAATCAGTCAACCACTCACTGTTTCTCACTGACTAGATGCGATGCATACTGTCTCAGCTCCGTTCCAGCTATCAGAGAACGTTCTCAGAACGTTGTCTAGAGTTCTCTCGAGAGTTCTTGCACGTAACATTTGTAAAATTTTGTTACTTAATGGAAACTTTGATGGGAAAATGTTCTTAAAACCCAAAATTGTTAGCTGGGATAACTTAAAATGTCATTTACATTTACATTTATGCATTTGGCAGACTCAATGGTCATGGTCAAGAACTAGAACTACCAAAACAAGGCCGCACATGAGAAAGACCCCACATGTGTTTGGAGGAGCGCTTTCTCACTTGTGCGCATGTGTGTTACAGTACCAACAACAGCCATCCATCATACAGTAGCTGTGCGGCGCGACATGACCGCCCGCTGCGCTCCAGTCCAGTGTGCGCGGAGCCCGTTTGGTGAGCTGGAAACGGTCGTCAGAGTTGACGCTTAGTGACAGACGCACAGCTGGCATTCGGTTTATTTCCTTCGTAGTTTCTTGTAGTTTCAATCGTACAGGAAACTATGAAAAGCACTGCTCTGTTTCTGAGCGTGAACGCATCGCGTACTCGTGCGATGTCTGGTGCGTAAAAGTCTCCGGCAACGCGCGGCCATAACTGAACATTACGGCGAAATATTGGCTCAATGTAAATAAGTTAATTACATGCATTAATTAAGTTATTAATTTATTAAACATAAACCGCTTTTGGTAATGACATCTGACAGCTCACGTGAGATCTCCGACACAAATCCCAAAGCGTCTGTAACAGTTACTGAAACTGCTCACCCAGCTGACAGGGAACGTTTTCAGAACGTTGGCTAACGATCTCTTAAGGTTCTCTGTAAAATACGTTCTTGAAGTAACGGTAACGCAACGTTTTCAACGTTATATATCATACATATCAAAAACCTTATTTACAAGTTGTCAGTGGAAGGTTTTTCAACGTTACAGAATTACGTTCTTATAACCAATCAGTAACATAAATACAATATCTAAAAAAGTGGACGTGTTGTCCATCTGTAGAACTTTCAAAATAACATTTTAACGTTTTTATTACGTAGTGGAAACGTTAAGGAAACGTTCTTACAGCCTAAAATTGTTAGCTGGAAAAGTATTGAGTCATAACAATAATCTGGAGTGCAGGTTTGATTATTTGGTTCAGATTTGAAGAGTAACATTGATGTTTGATGAGTTCAGAATGAAATGTGATCGCAGGTTTTGATAAATGTTGAGATGCTGAGATCATTTCAATTCAAACCCAAGATGTTAATGAGATGTCATTTGTGCTTCGTGCTGTTCTATCACTTCCCTATTTTTCTCACCTCCTACATAAACCTGTTATTTCCTGTCTGGAAGTCCTCCGGCAGACCAAATGGGAATTCATGTTAGATCTGGGTTAGCACGAAACCTTTGTGCAATGTCACTACAACATATCATCACAGCATATGATGGCTTATTATTTCAACACCTCACAACCTGCCCACGTGCCACTCGCTCGTCACATCCACTAATGGGCGTGCGATAGCCCCGCCACACACCTGTTTCCATGACAACCTCTGTTTTCCATGCCACCAAGACTGCTTGATCCAGATCTGAGGTGTGTGTCTGCCACCCCGAAACATTCACCTCTCTCTCTCTCTCTCTCTCTCTCTCGTTCTCCACTAGTCGGCTGATGGGGGCTCATGATCAGCTTATCCAGTGTCATTCTGCAGGGTCTGTGTTACCCAGCTAACCAGTTTAGATTGTAAGAACTCTAACGTTCTCCCAAACCCAAGAACCCTAAGTAACAAAGAACGCTCAAAATGGTATTTTAGGAATGCTAGTTTGGTTTGTCAGGGGGAAAGATTTGTCAGGTTGTCATAGGGACTGTGTGTTTTATATTATGGGGCTTTTGTTCTGAGCAGCATGAAGGATTTTCAGAATATTTCCCTCATTTTGAATGCTTTTTTCCATCCATCTTTCTTTATCTGCCTCTTGCTTCGCAGGGAAAGAAAGATTTTGTGTTACTTAACAAAAGCCTTTATCTGACGGTCTCGACTCATTGTTTAGACAGAATATTATTAGGCAGAAATCTTCCTTCTCTCCAGATTTTCATCTCCTCACTCTTCAGCACACTATCTGCAGAGCCTGTAGTATTTTCACTGCCGGTAGTTTTATTCAATCAGCAAGACGACAGATTTTCCTAAACAGTTGAATATGTATGAACCTTGAATACGTGTCATTGGGTTTTACTTTGTATTAGTAGTTTTTATATAAACATAAATCTTGTATTGAATTACAGTGTGTATTTAGAGTTTTTATATTGTGTTTTAAGATTTCATACAAACATACTGTGGTACTGCCATGTTTTATTATTTTCTATCATATAGAAACCATATAAAAACATGCTACTAACCTTTACTTGCTATATAAAGGCTCATTCCATGTTTTCTTTAATGGAAAGTTAAGATTTTTTCTTCTTTATTGATGCTGTTTTTAATCAGTGTTTGATGCATACTGCCACCTAATGCGATGGATGAGAATTTTCAAGACTATAACTCAACTAAAAAAAACATTCTTAATAAAGCTGCAATCCATGATGATACAAAATCAGTTATTGAGTTATTTTTAATAACTCAATAACTCAATAATTGTTTAATTATCTCAATAATTACACAATTATTGAGATAATTGTGTAACACGATCTCTAATATGACACACAACAGTACGTTTATAATAATGTGAGGTCTGATTTCCTGCAGTTTTATGTTTATATAACAGATATGGTGATAGAGAGGTGACAGAGTTACATGCAGAACAAAACAGTTGTCAACATTTCTGTATTCAGTTTTTGAGTTTAGGATGTTTACACGTTTGGGTTCATTTTAAGCGAATTTATGATTGTTTTTCGTAAATGCACCAATACTTTTTAATTCCACAGTTTCAAAAGAAAAGCAGATTACAGAAAAGCATCATATCTGTTTTAAGGGTTTGAATGTCAGTGTGAGATTCATTGTGAACTGGTCAAAGTTTCATTGTGAAAATGAATGCATTAAAGAACCAGGCAGAACCTGGCAGAACCAGGCAGAACCTGGCAGAACTCAGGGTCTGATTTATTTCACACATCATTCAGAGCAGATCACACATAAATGCTCTATGCTTTCGTCTGGAGAGCGTTTCTTAATTTAATCCAAATCAGTATTATAATGTTTGTATGATGAACTTTTACTAATACCGATGATACGCTCTGTTACTGATGATACGCTCCAGTCATGATGAAAACAATCTGTTCTTTGTAAACACTCTGCATTGTATGTTCTTGCTGTTACACATTTTATTTAAGTGTATGAGATACTATAATACTCAGATGTACTGTGTAACATCTTTCCCTTGTATGTACTGTACCACCAAAAGTACTGTGCTATAAAAACATTATCATACATTATCATAGTACATGTGTAGAGCCCTATAGTAAGATCATAACACTTTCTATTACTTTTATGTTCCTATTAGAGAGTTTCCATTATTTCAGACTTTAAACATCTTTTCCACAATGAACTGTTTATAAAAACAGTTTTGACCTCATTCAGTTCCTTGTTTTCCACTGAGGTCATTTTCTAATTCCGTTCCTGTGCTTATTTTCTTCCAGAGCTGATTTCCTGCTCGGCTAATAATGACGATGCTGGAGAGCAGGAGGTCCGGCTGTCACCAGACCCCCTCACCTCCTCTGCTGACCCAGATAGGAGCTTCAACTGCTGGCTGAGGAGAGAGGTGGCCTGCTTTGCTGAGAGGGCTTCCATAATCTGCTGATTGAGCCACAGGCAGACCTGCACACTGCCTGAGACAGGAAACAGGATGGATGTGTAAATCTGATATAAAATACAAACAGCCGTGTATTCGTGAATTAGGATGTTGATTTGTGCTAGGGAACTGTCTGCAGGTGTCTGTTATCTCCCACTGTTGACTGATCTTTCCATTCTGTGTTAATTCTGGAATAACCACCCGGCTAACAGAGAACAAATGTTCTCTAAACATTCATTCAAAGTTCTGAAAAATGTTCTTGCAGTAACATTAGTAGAATGCTTTCTAAAAAAACAATGTTTTCCTAAGTTGTTAGTGGAACGTTTGAAAAATGTTAATGATTTAAAAACAATGTTTGAATAATGTTCTTTTAACCAAGCAACAATCTTAATACAACGTCTAAAAAAACAGGATGTTTTGAACTTTCCTACAAAAGAACATTTAAAATATTTTTTTTTACATTTTTGTTACTTAATGGAAACATTAGGGGACCAGTTATACCAGTAAAGCATGTTGTGTTGTTATTGTGTTATTGTTATTGTGTTGTGTAACCTTTGCACCTACACCAGTACAGAACCTGAACAAATCTTGATCTTAAATGTTTTAGGTACTGAACTGGTCAAGTAGACTCGTGTTTGAACCAAACTGAAGCTGTCTTATAAGTGACCTTGCTATGAAACAGCATCTGCTACAAACCTAACCTGCAACATAAAAGCTATTCTATATAGAGACATACTGAGTCTGACGCTTGACTGGATAATCATGTGGGAATATAGTGACCTGCTTCTAGATCAAAACCATTTGTCAACTTGTTCTCTGTTTCTCTTGAGATAAATCAGCCGTGCGCTCTTTGTGGTTCTTAGTCTGGCCTTGAACGCGCCCCTTCAAAAGCTTTGATGAAAGTCTGGTTTACTGGGAAAGAGGAAAAGCTCTCTGATCTTCACCACGGAGATCCCAGCGGAGAATTAGATTCCAATCTGAGAGGAAGGAAAAACAACATTTACAAAAGTTTGGAATAATTCGAGTGGAAAAGCAGAGTCCGACGGCCGGGCTCCTCAGAGTTATTTCCTGGTTTCCACAGCTCGGCCCAAGCTGCCAATCAAAGCCGGAATATTAACAGACAGAACGTCATCAATCAAGCAATTAATCAACCGATAAAAAGTTTTCAACTATTTACCAATGAACGTCATTCTAGTGCAGAAAATCATTGATTGTCATCAGAATAAATTATATACAGAATACTTTACATGATGGGTCAAAGTTTTACTCTGGACCTCAGGACATTTACAGTCAGTTTTTAATTATATTTATCAATTCCTTATCAATTTCTATTTTCAAAAGCCAAAAAAGAAAAAAGTAAAATTAAATGAATTTCTTGAAGACCTCACGAAACGGTGAGTTTACTTTCCTGCATTGATGTATTTCCTGTTGGAACAGGAAGTTGAGGTGGAACATATCGAAGAGCGTTATTTTAATAGCTGATATCCTTTAGTTTACGTCACAGTCATGAATCCTGATACTTGCTGTTGCTAAGGAGAGATTGGAATACATTTCATGTAATTAGACCAGTGACAATTTTAATGAACAACAATTTGTATGAGTCATCATGAGCCATCAAGATGACTCATCAATATTTGCTACCAAGTTTCCTGGAAAAGACATTTTGAACATATATGTGTGCTCAAAGTTTATTTTGTCAGCTTTTGGGAGTATAGCTGCCTTAAAACTGTAGCTGAGAAAACCTAAAAAACCCAAATAAACCTAACCTAACCTAGAACAATCTCAATTTTACTGTTATGATATTTAAATATCTGCCTATTTATAATCTTGTGCAAATCTTGTTCCACCGACTGCGCTAAATGTTTCCATACGTTCCATTATTAAATGAAACCGCAATATTACAAGTGGCCTCTAACTGTAGGGAGAAGATAGTAAGCTGAGGTGTGGTGAGGTGGAGAGATGGTGTGGTGAGGTGGGGAGATGGTGTGGTGAGGTGGGGAGATGGTGTGGTGAGGTGGGGAGATGGTGTGGTGAGGTGGAGAGATGGTGTGGTGAGGTGGAGAGATGGTGTGGTGAGGTGGAGAGATGGTGTGGTGAGGTGGAGAGATGAAGGAGACTTTAGGGGGTGAAACAGTGAGACACTTCAAAGCTTTGATGCCATGAGCTCCTAAATGAATCTGACTGAAGGCCCGTGCTAACAGGAGCTCATGTAGAGATGAGAGAGAGAGACTGCAGTGGACATGGCTGGAGAGAGAAACAGTCTGTGTGTGTTCTGGACCAAATATGATGAAGTTTAATAGAGTTAAACTTTCTATTGATAGACGCCAAAACTCTTATGTTGTCATTGGATGTAACTTATGTACTGCGGGAAACAGTTTAGTGGAAAACGGACTTTCATTGGAACACAAAGTTCATGAGTATGTTGCTCAACATCGCAAAGGATTCCCCGTTTAACAATCCATGTACCTCTGAAACGTAAGACCTGAAGACATCAAACAATCACCCTGGAATGTTCTGTATTGTTTCACACCACATGATCCCAAAACTGAGTATGTTATCAATCCTTTATTAAATACAGTGGTCATAATAACAATAGTCATCGTCATAAAAAGCACATTTTCTGTACAAAGTGTCCAAAGAGTGACTGGAAGCACACCTGGTGTTGTGACACTCAAGTATTTTGAGTGGTTAAGACAGACAAAAGCAGTTCTCTTTCTCAGCTCCATAGAGCAGAGCAGCTCCAAGGCACTTGCAAAAGTTCAGGGGTCAAGTAGCAAGAGTCTTCAAGAAGAGAGTATGAATGAAGAAGAGTCTAACAGCGAGAGAACCATCGCATCTTACTCACCAGTGTCTTAACATTATCTCAGCTGATTCCAGATCATGTGTTTATTTTGTGTAGTGTGTTTTAGGGGCATTAACATTCATGTCAGCGCCAACAATGTGTGTTTTTGCGAACATACGAGAGTGAGGAATCCAAACTGAGCAGGTAGGTAAAGATGGATGACATCTTGCTCTTTTTCCAGGTTTTGTGAACCTCAGGAGAGCTGAAGTTAAAACCTTATTCTGATTTACAACCCAACCTGTCTCTTGCTAACTTAAAGCATTGCCGTGGAAACCTCAATTAAACTAAATTTCACTGGGAATGACACAAAGGTAAGAACTGCTTGATGATGTAAATCAAAGCTGTGTGGCTGACAGTATTTTCATTCTGTGTTAACTCTTGAACAGTCTGGACCAAAACCTTCGAGATAAATGACTGGAACCTCTGATGAGATTTGTAACTCATCTTAGCTTCTCTGAGCATTTCTGAAAGTATTTCAAAATATATGACATATTGCTGTATACCCTCATTCAGCGCTTCAAATTCATCCAATCAAAACTTAAGCCTGTCTGCCAGACAATCATTTTGATCTGTAAGAAATATCTGTTTGACAAAGCAGGCAGGACATGAATTTATTGTATTGGCACAGAAAATTGTATAATGTATATGTAGGAGGCTGTTTTATGAAAATTAACTTTATCAAGGTACAGACAATGGTCCTGAGCTTTTCTGTGCCACGTACAGTAACTGTAGTTAAAACATTACCACACTCACACTTTATATAACATTAACTCTTCAATCTGGTAGCCTTTGCCTCCAGAGTTTCTACAATTCACAGGCTGAACTGACAACTCTTGTTTCAAACAAGCGCTGCAGCTATTATCCGAACACAGTCCACCAAACACACTATTCCCAAAACTAAATCCAAGAACCCAACGCTAGGTTCCCCTTAATCTGTGTTGCATTTCCATAGTTTAAACACTCTTGACACTGAGAAGAAAAACTCAAAATGGTTGGATGAACGCGATGGGATGCAAACACACAACAGCAAAGTATAATCGCCACCAAACTCCTCTGCAAGGGAAAAACGATAAAGCAACATTAAACTAACCCATCGGATCCCTTAAAAAAACACCACATTCTAGACCACAATATTTACTTTTGGGTAAGTTCAACCAGTTCAAGTTCAAAGTTCAACCAGCGTCTTTCACTGCATGTTTCCCATTTTATAAACCAGACCGCTTAGAAACCTAAGCTGACATTCATTTAATCTTTTTTTGGAATAGGAAAACATTGATATGTATTGGCATTTATTTTGAGGCTGAGCCCTGGAAAGCGTTTCAGCCTTGTGGCACCAAACATTCTTTGTGTGATGGAACCAGTACAGAACGAGGTCCTTGGCAGCAGCTGGAAATGAGCTCCCACATTTAGTGGGATTCTCCAACCAAGATGGACAGGCATTCCAAGAACAGAGATGAGTCTGGTCTCTCTACAGAGAGTCAAATTGGGTTCCTTTGAGGTCACTGGAGGATACTTCATATCTCCTTAACTGTTCTCCTCAAGCCTCGGAACAGCAACGCTGTTGGTTGAGCTTGACTTTGTGCTTGATTCCATCGTAGAGCTCAAAGTTGTAGTTCTCCAGAGTGGTGGAGGAACGTGAAGTCAAGCCTCCGTACGAGCAGGTGCAGTAAAGCAGGAGACCTGCACACACAGCGCCTAAAAGAACGCCCAGAGAACTCATGACGATGATGGTTAGAAGGATGGGGTCCAACGAGTACAGCCATGAGTTGTCCTTGTCCACCACACGTGTCACTGGAGGGTCTGACGGAGGTTCATCCGTGCTCCATTCTGGAAACTGGAAACCTGAGGTTAGAAGAAGGAATGAGAAAGTTCACAACAATTTCACACACAGCTCATTTTTAGCAGATTTCAGCTCATACTAAAGTAAACCGTTGTTCTTTTGTGTGTTAGTATATGAATATGGTCATCAAAACACCATGGTAAAACCACAGTACTTTGATGTACACCATGGTACTGAAATTAATCTACCGTGCTATTTTTGTGATACTCCAAAAAACACAAAAAAAACCATGATACTACTATAGTCCAGGAAACACAAATGTGTCAAAATGCTGATACTTGGTTTAGAGTACTTTATATCACATGATTTTAATACAATACCATGGTAAATATGAAAATAACTGTGGTATTACCGTGTTTTTGAACACCACACTGATTAACCGACAGTTGTCCATAACTGACTAATGACATGGTCTCGAGGTCTTTTCAGCGAACAAAACTAAGACTAAACTTATTTGTGGCACCTGTGACTCTCTCCTGAGGTTGCAGTAGATTTAATTAGATGCCTTTGACAGCGAGCCGATGCCAAAACTTACACCAGCGGAGCTGCTTTGCACTTTGACTGATATCTGTTGCATTTGATAAACGCAAATTTCCCGTTTGCCCTGTTAGTTCCAACAAATGTGTCTGAGGTGACAGACAGACTGCTCAGAGAGTCAGCTGAGCACACTTCATTATCTCTATATCAGGAGAACAATGAGAAACGATAGCACTATGATATAAAGTAAGACATATGGGGGGGGTGACAGCCTGCATGATTCACGTCTGGTAATGAACTCATCCTTGTCTTTCTATATGCATTTAAAAGCCACACAAGCACATGTTTATGAGAAACAGTCTAAGCGTGTGAAAATCTGATAACTGGGAATGTTTTCCTGCAAAAGAGGGCCGAGCGTTAAAATGTACCGCACAGCCAATTATAATGTACGGATGTTGCGGAACACACGCACGGAAAGTGAGCATTATGGAATGAAACAGTGCTGCACTCTGTTAACATGTGCTGCAGTGGAACAAACCTGCATTCATGTGACTCCTGTTGTTGTTGAAGAGACGCACATTTCCACCATCAGCTTTCTCAGCTGTGAATAAAGACACAGAATTGAATGATGTCATGTGTTTTTTACTCTAATAAAAACAACACATGCAAATTTAACGATGTTATGCTGGAAACACAATCGACATAAAAACACAAGTGTCTATTACAATGTGAATTGTATTGAGAGATTATAGATTATTATTATTATAGAATTATAGAGATTATATATAGAGCACGTTTTGGGTATTAGGAGGATAGAGATCAAACTAAAAGACATTTCAGACTCAAAGAATATAAAACAAATGACTATAATTACAGAGTAAAACAAAAATATCACATGCGCTACATATTTACTAAATGAACAAACACACACACACACACACACACACACACAAACACTTGTTTTTATGCCTTATGGGGACTTTCCATAGACATAAAGACTTTTATGCTGTATAAACTGTATATTCCATCCTAACCCTAAATCCAACCCTCACAGAAACCTTGACTGCTTTTTACAGTTTTAAAAAAGCATCATTTAGTATGTTTCATAATCAGTTTCCCTCGTGGGAACTGCTGGCTTGTCCCCACAATGTAGGTGTGTGTGACTTTTACCACATGTGGTCCCCACAGTGGTAGAAAAACATGCGCACACACACACACACACACACACACACACACACACAGCAAAAACAGGGCAACATCTACAGTTAAGGAATCAATGATATAAATAGACACAAAACGTGATGATTAGAAAAATAAGATTTTATTGTTACATTTTAAAAGCACGTTTTTAAGACACAAAATCATGGAGCAAAAAATATTCTGTTCCCACTTTAAACAGTTGACTAATGTCAGAGTTATTGAGGTAAAGGCTGACCACAGTAAGAAGGTGCAGTCACAAAGCGAAGTGCATTTTCATCATACTCTTCATCATTTTTACCACCATTAAATTCATCGTCTGTATTATAAGTATCGTCACCTCTTCGGTAAGCTTGGCGGTAAGAAAGAAAAGCTCATAACTTTCACATGATTTTATGAAACAGCATCACTTTGTTCCAA
The DNA here is from genome assembly GCA_036877585.1 of Botia kubotai. Lineage (NCBI taxonomy): Eukaryota > Metazoa > Chordata > Actinopteri > Cypriniformes > Botiidae > Botia > Botia kubotai. The sequence continues at coordinate 35,698 of JAZGTI010001564.1, forward strand.
TAATGTCAGTGTTTTGCTTGCTGTGTCTTAAAGCAGAGAAATCGATGTGTGAGCCGGCGTTCGATGGACGTGAAGCTGCTAGTCTGATGGGATTCTCTGTTCTGCATTCCCGACTGTTCTGCAACCCCAGACACGCGTCCAAAAGCAGCGCAGGGGCGAGAACATTAAACTCAGACCACCTTCTTTAAAAAACAGTTTTGCTGTATTCCCAGCTAATGGGAACATTCTCTAAACGTTCCCTCAAAAGTATCAAAGAAGTTCTGGCAGTAACATTAATAGAACATTTAATGTTATATATCAAACATATCAATGTGTTTATTCTGGATTATATTAATATGTAGTATGTGGAACGTTTCAAAAATGTTACAAAATTTGAGTAATAACATTTAGTTACTACTCAAATAATAGTTTAATAGTTACTAAAACCAATAACAATAATACAGAGAGATGTGTAAGTACACGTGGGGTGGCTCTACAGAGCGCGTTTGCACTCATTAATGTAGATTCCACAGTTGACGAGAGGTAGGGGGCGGGGCTAAAACACCTGTAGCAGCTTTAATAAATGATATCTGGTCCATTAACTAATTAAAAAATATTAAGAGACAACGAGTGGTTGAGAGGGAGTTTTCACGGTCTAGGGAAGAACAGAGTGATAAAATGATCGCTTTAAAAGCAAATTGCATGACTGTGCCAAAATATCTCCCCTTCAATCTTTTTCTCTTCTTCATTCTCCAGCTGGAAACTCAAAACTTTAAGACCCCAACAGATTCTAAACCTGCTGTCTGAAGGTAAAGATCAGGGTTCGAGTAAATGAAAATTCTGTTGTCATGTGAAAGTTTTCTCATGTCAGTTCTAACCCATGTGAGTATTATGGTGCTTTCTGTCATTTCCGGGGTTAGAAAACAGTGCATAAATAAAACATTGTCTTGTTTTGCAGAACAAAGTTATTTTGAGATCAAAATGGTAAAATAATATTACAATCAAACAACATACCATGGAAAACAAACATTTTTTTTAGAAATGCTTGCCCTGCCCTAAACTGATTATTTATTATCTATCAAACCGAATGACAACTCAGTTTAATATATGAATCTACAGAGCTGTCAAAAGGCTTATGGCCTGGTGCTGAATATCTGCACCTGAGTTCACTCGCACCCCAGCGCCCAGAGCTTCCTCATCATATAGACATGGAGAAGAGAAACAGCTGTCTTTGTTTCTGAACCTCGAACCCCAACTAACGTTTGCTCAGCATAACACACTCCTACGAAGATTTATGGGATTTGTATGGACAAAATGTTTAATAACCTAGATACTGTCATAAACAAAACAAAATAAATCATCCCACAGCCATGATTCTCTTTTATCTAAAGATGAACAAAAGTCAATTATTGATGAAGTACATGACAGATGAGTGTTCAACACGATCTCCTCATCTCACCCTGATTCACAACAGTAAATTTATAATAAAGATTTATCATTTGAGCTGTCGGGTCTGACTTCCCAGGAAAAGTACGCTTGGCTTCACTATATGGACTCCAGCATATGTAAGGAAAAGTATGTTAAAGTATGTTAAAGTAACCTGCGATGTCATGTTTCAAACAGAGATGGCGACAGAGAGGCGAAGGTCAACATGACATGGCATTAGCAAACCGTTGTTTTCATAATGTATTTCTGAAGAAGGATGTGCACTTGATATTATATATAAGGAATTAATTCGGTTGTGAAATAGTACCAACAACAGTAGCCTAAATATCCATGTGATCCAATGATTGGTGATCATTAACCAATAGCCTGCATGGTCTAGGTGACATCATCAACAAAGGAAAGTGGTAAACAAGGGCTAACCTTTCTTTTAAAATATGCACTGATGTATCGTACACAATATGTTCATATGTGAGTAAAATAGTGAGAGACTTGAACTTCATGTTGGCTTTAAGACAATGTTCCGTATGTTAGCATGACAAGAGCATTGTGACATCATTTGTTCATATAAGTAGGTGGACTCTGCTTTAATCAGACTCAACTCATGAAGAAATCTGTCTTACCATTTGAACATACTGACGATACCTTACCCTTCCATTACTAAATCATGCTTGCATTGTACTCCAAAAATGCTAAGAGGTCCTCAAAGCACACTCTAAAGCTTTCTCATGCCTTAAGCATTGACTCCCATGTTCTGATGTAATAAGGTAAAGAGGCATCATAATGAATCTCAGGAATTAATAGAAGTGCAGACATTGTGTTGGGTAGCATGTTCGGTACAGACTCTGGTTCTCACCCTAATCACATTGATTTAACATCAGCACAGAACACTGGATGAGAGTCAGTCCTGGATCTGTGATTATGGTCATTGGAAACAGATCCATTTGGTGGCCTGATGTCCAGCATACAGTTGGATTCAGACCCTCTTTGAAGGTTCTTCCAGACAGCCAATAAGCAGGAGCTGTCCAGATTTTGTAGTAAACAAGCAGAGCACACCAGGCACCCAAACATTTGGTGTCCAAGAAAGAACACAACAGGAACATCAAAACAAGAACCAAATATCGAACTGTTGGGCTTGTTTTGGTATTTCCTGGATACAGCCATACAGCATCCAACAGTGAGGGATGGTTACATAACTTTTAGATTGTTTGAGATGTTCCTCCGAGAAAACCAGCTTGTCAAGTCTCAGAGTTTTGTGAAGGGCAAAACTTAGAATTCCACATGAACCTCTAAACCGGCAGTCCAAGCCTCACCAGTACGAGTTCCCATCTCTCTTCTCAACCCACACACTTAACTTGGGCGATACCCCGGCCCTGTGCATTCCACCGTTGGGGTAGTGTGCATTGTGGGGACTGTAGTAGGCCATCGTGGGTTGGTTTCTCCTGGAAGTGAGCCGGCGACAACAGACGGCCATGAAAATGACTACGACCAGGAACAAGATGGCTCCTCCACCTGCCATAAGGTAATACCAGTTGGGCAAAGTGGGCAGAACTGACAGCGTATCTACTGTTGGTTCACTCTTGTCAGGTAGCGCACCCCCTGGTGGAGAGATATACAAGCTGTGATAATACGCCACACTACTGCTACAGTCAAATGCAAGCAAAACTTGTACCAGTGAAAATGCTCGATGTTGATTCGAGTGTTTCCGCATACAGTGCGTGTAAGCTCCATGCGCTAAACTCAAAATGACCTACAGATGTTTCACTGTTCGGATTCACTTTGAGTAAATGTTTGTTGGTTGAGGGATGGTTGTGAAGGCATTTGGTGCTACAGGGAAGCAGTGTAGCCAGTGAAACAATATAAGCAGTGCTGTCTAAATTCAAGCATGTTGTGAGTTAAGACTGCCCCACTCGAGTCCTGGGGAGTGAAAATACAGTAAGACCACATCATACTGTACACATGAGCGGTCTGGTCACATGCTGGCATGCTGGAATTTCTGAGAAGTGGCTCTCCAGCACTACTCAAAGGGCGGTCAGGAAAATGGCGAGTACTGAAATTTCACCACAATGTTATTAAATGTAAGGCTGCATTCGAAACAAGAGGCTGTAATGCCGAGCAGGGCACATGCATTCTGTTCTACCTCATTTATTTCCTGCTAACAGAACTGATTATTGCAAGACTCTGCAATAGTGCTGATCACCCGCTATCTCTCAATACAAATCAATACACTGTGATGGATCACAATATCAGCGTACATCAAATTCAAATTCTGTATATCTGTAACACTATTAAATTCTGTAAGTGCACGCGTTGTAAAATACTGCTACATCTAAAGCAGTGGCTCTCGGCTGGTGAGCTGCATTACACAAGTAGACAGCAGGGAAAATAGTGTATTTTAATGCAAATTTATCTGCCACTATGTAGAAATCATAATTAAACAAATGAACAGGAGGCGTGACATCTCCACATCCTCAAAAACAACATACAAAACTCAGTTTAAAAGTACTAGTAATTACAACCCAGATTACATTAAATACAAGTTCACATGCACCAAGCAAAATGAAAACCACAATGAAAATCATAACCTGAACACTATAACACTATTACACTATAAAAATAGCAAACAACACTTCTGCTGTTGTTTATGCATTTACAATACTGTCAGTTTAATCGTTAAAGAAATGATCGACAGATACGTAAATATTAACTGCTGCGACACTCAACGGCGGACAACGTAGTTTCACATCAATCTACTGAATGACGAATCAGCGTTAAATTTCAAGAGCTCGGACCACTGAAAATAAATACAGCGCTGCATCACATGCACAAAACCGAACAGTAACAAATGTTACAATCACACAACAGTGGAAACAGCGGTGCTGTCGGTCCTGCAGATTAGTAAGCAGTGTGTGAGAAGATAACATTTCAGGAAAGAATGACAGAAAATGTGGCTCTCCAGAAACTCAAACGAGACGAAGCCGAGCACAGGCAGACATCTTGTCATGCTATTTACAGTCACAGAACAAGACTGAGGCAGAGGCAGTGCCTGTCTTTCAATGACACTCACCTCATAGAGGACAGTTGAGGCGCTGTTTTGTGGATGCTAATATGCTAATATGTTGGTTGTTTGGTTGTTTTCGACAACACAGTTTTTCAAAAATACAATTTTCTAAAAATATGAAACGGCAACCCTGTATAGCTAACATATAACCCGAGGCTGGTGAGAGTGCTCCACACTGTACAGCGCTGGAACAAGATTAAAGAAAACAAGCTGACATCTATACCTCCAAATACACTGACTTCTATTTCCTGCCCTCCTGGGTTGCTGCAGCTTTGACTCAATTTATTCTCTTGACTTTTCCACTTGATTTTAAACCACACCAGAAATGGACACTGTCACCTCAGTTAACTGACCCAAACTCAGGCTCCACTGCATAAATACCAGACGCTGGGAGGTAAAGACTGCTGAGCAGAGCAGAGGGGAGAGAGTGCAAACAATCACACCTGAGGCAGAGAGTTTAAACTCACCGGTCATGTCTGGAGGGAACGCAGCCATAGGTTCTAGATGGAGAAAAGGAGAAACAAGCACAACAAAATATTAATACGCAATATGTGGTTCGAGTCTCTGTAACTGTAATACAGTCATTACAGTAATGTAGTACAACCTGATACATTTGATTGTAAAATAATGATAAAACAGTGGATTTTATAAACACCAAAAGGTTAACAGGTTAATAAACACTTTCTAAATGCTTTTACTTCAAGTACTTCAATATTCCCCTCATCCCACATACAGTGTTTGAACATCTTTATTTTTACAGTCTGTTGAAATAGAATAGAGTTTTCAAGTTTGTTTCACATTTAAATGTATTTATTTTTTTTGCATGTGAAGCGTTTGTTTTGAAAGAGGACAAGTTCTTGAATGGCGAACATTTTGAACCAGACAAAGCTCTACCATGGGAGAACAGGGGCTCTGGAATCTGGTTTTGATGGTAAATCCAACTGCTCCGGTCGATAAGAACGCTCCCAGCATGCTTTAGGAGAAATACAGCAGGCGTATAGGCGGAACACTGAGCCTTCCAACTTCTGGATTTAGAGCGAGCCACAAAGTCCCCTTCCTTCAGTGTGAGCCAACCGCAGATGCCAGGAGGCAAAAGTGACTAAATCAGGGTTTTGAGTAATGGCTCAAATATAAGATCATATTCTGATCTTTTTAAAACCGTCAACCGCAGTACAGATCTTTCACAAAATACTCAGCAAGCGAATTAATGCCTTTAAAATCTCCCTTCACAAATAGAAAAATAGGTCACGGATGCCTTCAACAATTTGGAAACAAGTTAAAATACTCAGGTGATACATAGGCCTCATCATCATCATTCAGAAGTTTAACTGCTCATCTTTTATTTGTGTACACTCACAGTAACAACAAAACGTGCGCTTTTATAGTTGGATCTTTCTGAAACGCTTAACTAAAATAAACCGAAACTAAGCAAATACTCGTCACACAAACCTGAAACATGAATCTAAAGTTTGAAATGTCTTCTGAGTCTTGAAAACAAACATTCTCTGATGATGTCATGCACATGAAACTAAGTAGAGGTACACGTGTTCCATCTCAGCTCATTACTGCTACCATGAACACATCCAGTCGCAGCATACAGATGTATGACAGCCATCAGACTGTCATCCAAAAACTGCTCATTATTGTTATTTTGATTGTAATGTGCACGTTTTGTAAATAAACTACAAAACAAACATTTCCTCTTATTTTCATTTCATCAGTATTTTTAATTAGTGGAATAAAGATTTTATAAAAAAGTTTTTTAGTGAAAATAACAAAAAAAATCTTATTTTACACTCAAATTACTAATTAATTAAATGTTATTAATTAACCTTAATTAAATCTGTGAGTAAATAACCAAATAGTCAAAAAAAACAAAAAAGCCTCCTCTCCAACGCGTCTGCAGCAAGAACCATCACCAGAATACTGAACATCCCGGCTTGAACTACATTTCCCATGAGCCTTCACCCGCTGATTAAACCCGGAAGAAGCACCTGCGCATCATTACTCCCAACGCATATAAACTGAACTGTTTCATTAACTCATTGCGAAGTCTTGTTTGCCCCGGTGACAATTCTGAGCGTTTATTCCTTGTGATTTCTTGGCCTGTTGTGTTTTGACCCTGTCTGTTTACTGGTTTTGTGATTATTGCTGCCTGCCTCTGAACATTGCCTGCTTAACGTTTTTGAGTTTGTCTTTGCCCCTTTCATATTAAATCATTATCCGACTGCTGATGACCCATTATTACAACTTTAGTGAAGACAGTGTTATGACATTTATTTAAAAAAAAATCACAAAGATTTGTTTTTTTTGGAAAGTGTAAGTGGAGTTTTTTTTTAATTTTAGGAAAGCGATCATCTTCAGAATCCTGCAGGAAAAACAGGCCACATCTGTACAATACGTAGATGCTTTTAAAAGACAAACTTTAGCAATGAAGAAGCATCTGCTAGAGAGAATACAAATGCTCTGTGCTCAACTCTCATCACAACAAATAAGTAGAAAATAAAAATATATGAGCGGCACAAAACACAGATGGAAGGAGACATGACAGCAGTGGATGGTTCACACTTACCAGAGCATTCTGCCAGCGGTGTGTTCATATTCATATGAATGTGATCAATCCAGACGTGACCTTTTGTTCCCTCAAGAAACCCTTCCATCACAATCTGTGATGAGAAAGACAACATGAGAAAAGAGATGGTAGAACACCTGCAATTTCTCCCTGATATCGTAACAATCGAGTAGCTTATCACTTACATTACCAAATTATCAAGTCAATCAACAAAGTCTTTTAAGGAATTTACATTTTTATTTTAAGACATTACCGTTCATAATGTGATTGTTTTCCAAATCTTAAACTTATTTAACTTCAACGGTTTACCTGGAAATCTTCTGAGGAACGAGGAATGATGATTCCTCCCTCTTTCCACACGGACTCATGGTCTCCGTGGATGTTCCAGAGCAGAGTCTCTTCTTTGTGTTTGTTCTGCAGCAGAACCCTCAGGGTTCCCTCATTGTTCAGTTGATAGGAGAACGTCAGGCAGAAAGGTCCGATGTCTGTA